>JAOEHY010043881.1:0-38974 GCA_025447955.1 Psilopsiagon aurifrons | reverse complement strand
AGGGGGTGAGGGAGAGTGAGAAGTTGACCATAGCCTAGTTTGATTCCTATTAAATAGGTGAAATGTGAAGGAAGATGTTTTAACAGTTGCAACCTGAGTAACTTTCTGGAAAGCATAGGTACTGGCATCAGAGAAAAAGCCTTGAAAGCATGAGACAGGAGTGTTCATCTGCTTAAATTGTAATGTGCAACAGTGACAGATCATTACTGCCATCATGTTTGGAATGGTAGTCAAAAGCTTCACCACACATTCTAGTATGTGGCAGAGACAAGGGAGATTTGGATTGAAGGATATTTACCAACTGCTCCCTCACATTTTATTTCATCACATCCAGGAGAAACAAGTGTAGGTCTAATTGAAAGCATGTGAGTGAGAACAATGCTAAAACATCACTAAAACCTGAAAAGTTTTTTCCTCTTTAAATGTGGAAGCTTGGTATGCAGTGGAGATGGGACGCAGTGGCTGGAGCTAAATTAGTGCAAGAAGATGTCCTTGTACTAGAACTAACAGGCATCAGTCTTAGTGTCCAACAACTTAAATTGGAGGCTCACTTTTAGTCTTCTTTAGCATTCTTTGAAGAGGGCTACATAGAGGAAGACAGAGAAGAGTCTGGCATTACCATACATTCTCAGACACCTGAAGAACTCAGGAATTCCTGATGTTATGCTGAAGTTCCTTCACCCATGTTGGTCTGTTGAGCTTCCCCAGCTCCCAAGCCAAGGAGTCAGCAGTGGTTTTCAGATTGTGAGGACCACACATGTTTTATGGGTGTTCATCCCCAGACAAGGAGTTCATACTTCTTTTGGACTCCACAACACATCTGGAGATGAGCCCTGGGGACACACAGGGAGTCCACATTTTTATTGAGTGGCAGGTATGTGTGATTTCAGAGATAATATGGGGAATGAAAGTCAAAACAAAGTGGGTTTTGTGAGTGGATGATGTTCCTAGCTCTAGGGGAGTCAGGTGCTGCTGTGTGAGGGCTTTGGCTGAATTGAAGTCAGATGGGATTTTAAATGCTGTTACCATTTCATTCCTTTAGATACTCTGATGCTGTCATGCCATAGTATTACAGTGGAATGAAAATAGTTCTGCTTTGCTTTCCTAGTTTTCTCATAAATGCCATCGTTGCTACAAAATTATTTTATGAAAGTAAATACTTTTTGACACCCAACCTATTTCGTTTGCTCAGATTGGTACCAAGTGTCCTTTGCCACTTGGTGCATCATGCTGAAAGTATCCTGTTTTACAAAGTGAGTAAAATTGCACCTCTGGGAACAGTTTTGGCTATGCAGCTTAAGCCACAGAGTGAATCAACAGAAATTAGTGTTCCAGTAACAAGACAGGTTTGTTGTTGGCAGAAGTTTATCAGGACTGAACAAGATTGTGAGAATTTGTAGTTTCTTTCTGAGGTATAGATAACCAAGAAAAGGGGCACCTACGGTAGATGAACTAAGTTATATGTTCCCTGAATACAGGAAAAAGTAGGCTTTTCAGATGCTGTGATGCTTGGGTCAGTTTGCCCTTTACACTGATGGATTCACATGTTCCATATTTGCCACATGCATGTCAGATACTAGATCAGCGCCTTTACTTGATTCTTCACAGTAGCACTCTCTTCTTTTACAGTAACCCAGTGAAGTGCAGTTTCTGCAGCCTGCATCGCAAACTTTTTACCTGTGGTTCCATCATGCTTCATTCCACCCAATCTCAGCTCATGTCTCATTTATGAAATACTATGATATCAGCCATTTTATTTTAGTAGGTATGTCTCTACTTAGCTTAACCTCTGTGAGCCATCCCATGTAAAGTGAATGGATTTTGTTTCTTTATCAGACCTTCACTGTCAGCAGTTCCAAATATACTTTCTCCATTCCCAGCAGCAAAATTTTCTTAGAGCAAGCCTTAGTATCTTTCCCCTCAAGTCAAGTAATCATTTTGTCTTCCCTATTCATTCAAAGCCCTTGGTTTATTTGCAGGTTTATTTATATTCATTTACACTTGCATGTAGCACATGAAAAAGCCTGGTTATCACCTGGTTGCATATAGGGCACAGAAACTTGGTGCAGTTGTTGAACCTCTGGATTAGATGGTTCACTCCCTGCCTACCCCTAAGCTGCCCTTTGCCTCTCCTCTCTAGTTCCCCCTTTCTCTCCAGATCCCAAAATTATTAAATTATCTGCTCTATCTGTTTAACTGGTCTTCTGACTGTGTCCAAATTTAAATTTATAAAACTAATGTCCTGTATTTTTAGATTAGATTTTTTCACAAGCCAAAGTGAGCAAACAAAATGTTAAACCACCAGAGGTTTACTTGAGAACAGCAACTTCTGCTAAAGAGCATCTGGGTCAATAACTACTTACTTCACAGCAGCAGCAGCTGAACTGGGAAGTCTGGCAATGCCCTGAGTTGCTTGGGAAGGGAAGGAAGTGCGAATGCTCTGATGAGCGCATTTTCTGCAAGGCCTTGAAATGTATCTCGTGCGCCCCCTGCAGGCTTTGTGACCCAGAGCAGAGCAAGGGTTGTGTGCAGCCCCGAATTGGCAAACCGCGGCGTCTTGTAAACAGGAAGAGTGCACATATTCAAACAAGGAGCAAAATAAGACTGCATAGGCAGTACTGATAGTGATTTGTGAGCATCTGCTTCCCAATATTAATTCTGTTATGGCATGGGATTTTTGTTAGGGCTTTTTAAGCTTTTCAAAATCTCAAAATCAGTCTCATGTTTAATGACATTGATTCCCTCTAAACATCCATGAATGTTCTCTGAAGAAATGGATCTGCAACCGATCTCAGCTTCTCAACCCCACCAGTGAGAGGCTTTTTTGTGCAGATGATGCTGTCAGATAGAGACACAGATTTTCCAACTAATTTCAGAGAAATTGCTTCACAGTTCTGTGTTGAGTCTGGGGGACAGACCTTGGTCAGCTGCTGCTCTCTTGGCCCTCAGGCATTTTAGCTATGAGACTGACCAGTTCCTGACAATGAGGTGGAACTTTCCTAAGCTTGTAACTAAGTCCAGACTCTGTGATCTCTTAAAATCAGTACTCCTCCTGTGCCAAATTTGAGAGTGCAAAGCTACAAGATTGTGTCCAAGAATATCATGTTAGAATTATTGAATATTAGCATAACAAAATGTTTTTCTTCCCCAAAACTTGTTCTCGGAAGTGGCCAACCCAATTTTTCACTAAAACTTTCCAAAACAATCCAGCCTGAGGCAGAAACAGGGCATGGAAAATATAAACTCCAGCAGTTAAAGGCTGACAAAGTAATAAACAGCTGAAAGTAGGGCCTTATGATGGAAAGTGTTAGGGAACTTTAACTCTAGATGTCATTGCCAGCTTTGCTTATAATAAATGTGTCAGTAGCAATATGAAAAGATGTGTGCAATAAGTTAAAGGAATGCTGTTTAACCTATTTTATGCAGCATGTCTGCCCACAAATTGCTTGCATCTCAGTATGTTTCGGGAGAAAAGGATTTTTGTTTTTCTTTTTTTTTTTTTCACTGAATGGATTAGTTTTCTAACTAAATTAACTAGGAAACAGGAGATTTTAATGTAACAGTGACACCCTGTGGCTAGTAGTGATGGCGTTAACTCTGAGATCAGACTTTCGTGACGCATTAATCCTTAGCAAGAGTGAAGAGAGAAAAAGAAGCAGGAAGTAAATGCAGTTAACTCTCAGGGGTTTCCACAGAGAGATGTTGTCGTATTTTATTGCCCTATATGTAGAAATTTATGCTTTCTATTGCTCAAATACAAAAATTTATTTACTTACATTAGTTCAATTGAAATAAAGGGGGATGACAAGCCTTGATTTTTAGGCAACTTGGTAATGTAACTCATGGAAGGGTCTCTGTGGTCACATCCACCTTACAAAGCATGGCAGGCATAGTTATTTATATTTCTATGATTATATTTACCTCTACAGGAGAAGACATTTTTTCCTGGTGGCACACCAAGTAGTGGTGGGCAGCAGACTGATGCCAGGGAAACATAATAAAATGACAGTACCACACCATGCCAAGAGCACCAGCTGGGCACTGCCAGGGCTGCAGAATTATATAGTGTTAGTCTTGTGCTGCCTTTTGTGTGGGCAATGTTTAACCTAGCATGTGTAGGTCCTCATTTGATTTTTCTTCCATTCCTTTTCCTTTCCTTGAACAAATGCTGAACTAATACAGTGGTTCTTTGTCATGTCTAAGTGCACCTGTCTTTAAGGTGCCATGATACTAAACTTCACAATTCTGTGGCCCTTAAACTTTGTGGGACAGCAAATCTTTTCCTGTTTAATGCATACCTAAGATCTTTGATATTATGGTTTCAAAATCTAATAGTTTAAAAAAGTCCTAATTTATGAGAGACCTCATTTATAGCTTCTGATTTATACCTCATGCATCCATAGATTTACTGATGCTGACCCTGCAATTTTTAAGAGATGTCCCTCTTAAAAAGTTAAGAAGTTAAACTTCTGTCAGACAAAGCCGGGTTTAAAGATCAGTATGGAAGGAGACTGATTGTTCCAGCAAGAAGTTATGGGGAGGTAGTAAAGCAAACTGAGAAACATGAAGCATTTATTATTCACTGGCAATAATGGCTTCCTGTTAAAACTGGCTATTTGACAAAGGTGATGAATTTAATTCCTTGCTCTCTCATTGGGAGGAAGTTAGCATGGGACAGGAGAAAAAAGTCTTCTGCCTTCTCTAGAGAGTAAACTAAAACTAGCCAAAGCTAAAGTTTGGAAGGTGTCAGGAATTTAGTGATTATCAAAACTCTGGAAGTGTCAAAAAAGATTGGAGCACTTAGGCTGTCCTGTAAGCCAAGCCATTGTTCACTCACACACATGTCCATACTTAAGCAGCCCAGTGAGTGCTCATCTAGGACATATCCTACAAAATAGCTGCAGTGCAATTTTTTACAAATCTCAGCACAATTTAGTGCCTGTCAGGAAGTGACAATGAGACTGTGGGCTTCTAAAAGATCTCATACTGACGGTGAATATGAGATCTGATTGACAGTATTGCTGACAAGCTTGAAACTCATTATCTCCTCTAAAAGGCTGACAGATACTGGATGTATGATGAAGGAAGTGGCCTTGTTTTACACATTATGTCAATTTTTAGCTTTTCTTTTAGAGCTCCTTATGCTTTTAATGGCTGCAAAAGCAAAACAGCTTCATAGCTGCTCAGACTTGCAGAGAAGTTATTTATTAGGTGCTATTTCAGACTCTGTGCTTGAACAGGCTGGGCTGTAATATTAACCTCCAAATTAGTTAGCAGTGCTGCTGAAGGATGTTTTCCAACATCTGTTTTTAGCACTGTTAGAATGGAGCTTAGAGAATGGATTATTTAGTTCATATTAATGAGGAATGGGACCATGCTGGAGATGAACTGCAGTGATTGTGCACATGAATCAGAAAACACATTATGTTGCCTGTGCAGCATGCAAGAGCAGACAGATGCAGCTGAGGCTGCTGCTGAAGTAACAGTAGGTTGCAGCGCACATCAGAAGTGCTGTGAATAGAACTTTAAAGGACAGCATCTTAAAGGCAGAGACACATGCTTATTGCATATTAAGAGCACTGATCTGAAGACCTGACAGATTTGGAGGTCAGACAGAGCTGCTATATTTATACACCATGTCAAGACCTTGTCTACAACTGGCTAAATTTTAAAATAGCAAATCCATCCAGATGCAGATACAATTTTAGACATAAACTTGTTTATGCAGTACTTCTGGGGAGTAATGTTCTAAGTGTCCTGTACTAGGATGAAAAGCATTGCCACGAAAAGGATGTCACTAGACTTTCTTCTTTTTCTGTTTAGCTGTTATAGTTGATAGTTTAAAAGACAAAGCAATTACCACTGCCTGTCACATGAAGGTTACTGCTCCCACTGCTTTGCCAGCAGAAGGCATGGGATTTTATGCTCTTGCTATCTACACTAGGCACTCCCATTTTCCAGTGGAGGTTGTTTGAATTAACTCAGCAGAGGCTGCTTGAAAATACTAGGATGTGTTCAGACAAATATATGTGTTTCATGTTCCCTTCATGCTGTCGTGGTACTCCATACTCCTCCATGTAGTCACACTTTCAACAAGCAATAGTAAGCAACATGTACCCCAGTGTTATGAGACTTGTAGTGCAAATGCATAATTACAGTGGCATCACAAAAGTTTGTACAAGCATAGCAAGAAATTAATATGTATATATATCCAATGACTTTAGAAGATACCTTTTTAATGCTGGCAGTATATTTTTTTCTTGTTTTCTTTTTCCTTACAGTGAGAGCCCTGTGAAGGACTCCAGCAGGCTACTGATAGCAATATACACCCCACAGGAGGAGGTTCTCCCCACCTTTGCCCTGGCAAACTTTTCTGTCTGTTTTAACCAAATACAATTTGGTCGACATTCTTCCTTTTTTTTTTTTTTTTTTTTTTTTTTTTTGCACAAGGAAAAGCATTTCATTCACTGGGATTAGAAAGTGACAGCTTATACACTCTTAAAGTTGTTTCTGAGTGCTGTTTAGCAACAGTAATGTACCTCAGTACATTATGCCTGTAGCTTTCATTCCCATGTAAAAGTTACTGAAAATAACACCAAGAAGAATGCTCTATCAGTTATGACATTACCTTACAGCTGGGGGAAAACTCCATGAAAGACACTTTCTTCTACCTTTTCATCTCTGAAACAGTATTTTCTGACTTAAATCTTAAAATCAGACTGAAAGAGCACACATGGTAGTGGAATGCTTGCTTGTATTGTACCAGCACTTCTACATGTTAGTGTTCCTTTTCTCTTCCCTGGATCTTCACCATACCCTAAGTCTTTGCACTAAGAGGCCTTAGGTGTGTTTCTGCAGGGACATTTGTAAGCCTGAAAGCTGCCACTGTGGAGCTTGAAGCAATGACTTCCATAGTAAATGTATGCGTCTTAGCAGCCAGTGCAAAAGGAGACAGAAATTCTAGTTGAAAGCTGTCATCATAAATGCATATCCTCTGTGTATTGGACACAGATGTGTTGTGTAACACATATTCTGACCAGTGGGTTACACAAACAAAGTGTGTGACAAGTGACTGAAATGTGAAACATATACCTTGGTGATTCACTCCATAATTCACAGATTAGTGTACTTTAAAGTACAATATCCCTTCTTAGAGAGTCTCATTGTGTGAGCAGTATTAAACAGTACTGTCTTGCCTGTCACGGTTGAGCACTTTGGCTCTTTTGAGGTCTTTCTTACAGGCTTTGAGCAGCTACCTAGCTTAAGATGATGTTTCCTCTCTAAGATTGGGACGCTGGGAAACACTTCCTTGGATTACTGTTTAATATTGCCCTTCAGAAATGTTGGAACTTCAGAGTTGAAAACCAATGATAAAGCTATGGAAAGCACTGTTGAAACTCGAAGCAAATGTAACAAAGCATTAGAACTAGAAAAAAAAAAAACCACTCATGGGCATATTTAGAAAGGGGACACAGCAACTGCAACATGCAGGCCATCATCTTTTGCCTACCTTGCCAGCTAGTTGTGTGCATGGCTGTGACAAAGAAGTCAGGCTCCCAGACTAGCCTGCAGGTGCACGTGGGTTCTTCATAAGAAGAGCAACAGAAATAAGCTGTCTATGCAGCCAGACCTCTAAGCTGATCTTACTGACTTGAAAATCTTAGTAACAGGCATGTTTTAACCTCAGATCTCTCCAAATCAAAAGTTGAAGTTGGAGTTTTGAAAACTTACCTGCATAGGAGCTCCTGTCCTGAATCTGAGCTGTGATTCAGTCTACCTGACTTCTAAACTTCTGGTGTATGTCTGCCTAATTTGCCCTAGGGGAGGAGAACCCTGTAGTGTGCTTAAGGTAGAGAGAAGCTGTTGTCTTTGAAGACCTGATGACTTTTCTGCCTAATACCATTCCCTTCTTCTGATAATCTCTTCAGCCTGAGTGCCTCCAAAGGCATCTAGTCTTCTCCTTGGAAAAGACTGAAGAGCATTCTCTGACAAAGGGTGACCC
Organism: Psilopsiagon aurifrons; assembly: GCA_025447955.1. Taxonomy (NCBI): domain Eukaryota; kingdom Metazoa; phylum Chordata; class Aves; order Psittaciformes; family Psittacidae; genus Psilopsiagon; species Psilopsiagon aurifrons. The sequence goes on along the minus strand of JAOEHY010043881.1, from coordinate 30,972 downwards.
AGTGTTTTGGATCACATGCCTGACATGTTATAAGAGAAAAAAGATGCTTCTCAATTTCAGCTTTGTTTTAGAATCTAACTACAGAGAAAAGAGATGGCAATAGGTCACTAAACAGATCAGTAGAAATTACAGGGTCAGTTTTTTTCTCTACCTGACCAATCTCCCAGGGAGGGTTTTATCCCATAGGAAATTTAATATCTGCTGGGCAGAACTGGTAACTGGTTTACAATTTTTCGTTATCAGTTCTTGATAAAAGAATATGCTAAGGGAGGATCAGGAGAGAGAAGGCATTAGGAAGAAAATAACAGTAGGAGGACTATGCATTCATGGCAGCAGAGTGTGTTTTTTTCTAGTCTTAATTTAAGTGAGAAAGGTTAATACTGTTCAGCAAGTATTCCATTAAAAATATTAACAGTAAAGCTTAGAACCTGTATCTGTAGAGAACTTCCATGATATCCACCTATTCCATTATTTCAAGCATCCTTAAAACTAGGCTTCTGGATGCCTCTCCAGGCCTTGTAGGGGTGAGATTTGCTATTTTGGAGGTTGTGTTTTCTTCTAGACTGGTAAATACGGTAACCAGTGAGTCAGATTCACCAGGATAAAGTTCTTTAAGCTTTTATTTCCAGTTTATTGAACCCATGAGCTGTTTATCAGATCTGCCAAAATTTCATTCTTCCTTACATTGTCGTGTTGAATTTGAGTGAAAATATCACGCAGTGTTCCTCATAAACAAGAACAAAAGATTATTTATATGGTGGCTTTATGATCTCAAAGAGGAATGAAAAGAAAATTAGAAGAGAGAAAATGCTCAGAAAATTCTTTATAGAAGAATACCCATTAATGCAAACCACATTTTACCGGGTAGGTGTCCCAAAATCTTTTGGATGACATGTGAGTCAGATGCTACTATTAAGACTTCCAACTTGCAAAGGCTTATACATATGCTTAAAATTATGCATTTGTATAAATGCCTTGTGTTTGATTGCATGTAAGCTTTTTCAGAAATAGATGCAGGCTATTTAAAAACAACATATAGAGAGATAAAGAGGGAAAAATCATAAAACTCTATTTGGCTCTAAAACAGCGATCATCTTATCTGCCAGAATCACATGTAATTCACCATTAGTTCTGTGTTCCACATCCTGTGTTTGAAGAGTCTTACCTTGTAAAGATGTCAGAACTAAGACCATTATATGGAATTTCCTCTAAGGAACACACCTATTTGTGGAGAAATGCGTACTTTATTCATCATAACTAATATATATATATAGCCTGCAATTTATGAAAAATTATAAATAATGTTCTGTGCTGATGTTGCATTTCTGTGGTGTTATCTTCCAGATGGGAGTTGCTGTAGTGGATTCATCTGTTGCAGGACTGGGTGGTTGTCCCTATGCAAAAGGTGCTACTGGAAATGTAGCCACAGAGGATGTGATATACATGCTTAATGGTCTGGGGATCAACACAGTAAGATATTTTTACTTTCTACTTGAGACTGTAAGGAATTCAAAAGTATTTTTCTAAAAAACGTATATTACATACCTGACAATTACTTCTGCTGTAAAATGAAATACTGGGAGCAAATAGTAGTTTTTACAAATTCAGTTCTTTAACATGGCTTGATACGAGTGTTGTGATGTTCTCTTCACTAGCAATTTTGAGTAGGACTGGTTTGCATATTTGACAGGCATTTAAATAACCCCCCCTCTTCATACCTGGAGCTACGAGAATCTCAGTAGCAACTGCTTTAAGTAATTACTTTGCCTGAGTAACCACAAAAAAATTACTACTGTAGACATTGCTCCAGAAGGTTGACCAGCTCTACAGTGGAAAGACTGAGCAGACCTCAGTTTTTTCTTAAATACTGCTTATTAATTTGTTGTCAGTTTTTCTTGCTTCAATGTGGAGAAAAATTGTGGTGTTTGGAGCCCAAGCATAAGGCATTGCTATTTCTCAGGTGTCTACTTAATTTATTTCAGAATTGTACAGAACGTGTTACTGGCTAGCAGGCGTCACAGTCATTTTTATTTCCCACCCTGTTCTCGGAGGAGAGGGCAAAGCAGCTTATCTGCACTGAGCTGTGCTTTAATGAACCTTACCAATGAGCACTTAAACTTCAAAAGCACACATTTAGTATCTCTGGCTTGGCTGGTATGTTAGTTTTTATGTATTTCTGGGAACCAAATAATGCTGTCTTCTCCAAAGGATGTGCTCTTTGGTCTTCCTGTTGGTCACCATTGTTCTAGAAATGTGGCACAATGAGATTGTACTGACCCAAGCAATACAGTGACTTTACCTGTAAGTTAGACATAGACTTAATAGAGTCAAATTCAAAGAGAACATATAAAGAGCTCCAAAACTGCAGCGTGTATGGTTTGTGTTTAAGCTACTGCAGAAAGAAGCTGAAAAGCCTGATGTCTGAAAGACAAATATCTGAGTTACTGGGTTACTTATAACTTGTCTGTACATTGCAGTTCAGTGTAGCATAGATGCCAGGTGAGTTCCTTGATATGAAATGATCATGTAACCTTTTTCTGATTTGTACATCCCTGAGCCCTGCAAAAGCCTATTCAGAACCTTACAGAGTTCACTGAAATGTTTATCTGCTTTCATGTGCTTCTTAGGGAGTTCTGTGTAGGTCTCCGATACCTGTTTAGAAAAGGTTTAGTCACAAGTGCCCGTTGTACAAGTGGACTCTGTTTCTGGCCGGGGATATGGAACAACGCAATACTGATCAATGTGGTCAAACGCTGAACAGTTTATTGTGCACAGGCACCCCTTTTATAGAAAAGTCACAGAACACCAGAACATTCGATGACATGTGACTGGTTAACTCCCTTAGGTGAGTGCCAGCAACAGCGCAGTGATTCGCTGCAGTTCATGAAGTGTCCATAAAAGTCCCAAGCAGCAAGATAATGGAGTCTCTCCTGCTTTTTGCAACTTGTGGTTTGCTCTCTGGCAAGCAGCTCCTGCTGATCCAGCTGCATGGCATCCTGGTCAAGGTCTCTTACAAGCAAGCTTCCTCTTCTTGGCAGCACACTGTCTTCAGTTAACCCTCTTATCAAACTGCAAACCCTAACAAGCCTTTTGCTCACAACTACAGTGAGGCTAAGACAAAGGCTGGATTGCTCACATGTCCCTTAACTGAAAGGAATGCTTCCACATGTTTCAAACCGTTCATACATGTTTTGGGATAGCTTTTTTGTGAACAAGGAATTTATTCTTTTGAAACAATACAGTTCTTTGAAATAAGAAGGAGAAATTGTGTATTTTACTTTACACTACTGCACACCTTAGACTTTCTTTCTGTATAGCATTTCCTTGGGAAAAAAAAAAACCCACAACAAATCAACTTTTGCAAAAACAAAAGGAATCAATTAATAAAAGTATCAATAAAATATTCAATAAAAATATCATTATTAAATCAAATATACCTTGTTCTTTTGCTAAGATTTATTAATCTGTTAATGATCTGTTGTCCAAGAAGGAAGCAGGAATTTAGCTTGTCCTAAAAGTTGAAACCAAATCCCACAGAATCCCAAGAATCTCACCATCTAATACTTACTTTCTCTTTTGTTCTTTTTTTTTTTAATTTTTTTTTTAATTTCAGATTTTGCGATAACCAAACACAAGACTTTGCTTTCTGACCCTTTTCTGGCCCATTAAGAAAAGAGTGATTTACTGGATGAGAGATACAGAACCTCAACATTATTAACTTAATATATGCTCTTTGATCTTTGCACTGTTGGTTGGTTTTGATACCATGGACAATTCTGTAAAATCATAAAATCATTATCACAGATAAGTATTAATATGTCCCTTTTTGTGTAATCACACAAAATGAAATTGTAATTGCTACTACTGTCCATTTGCAGGGAGTGCTTTCTCATGTTCCTCTCAGCTGCACACTAAATCTTTAATTTTGTTGACTGAAGTCACTGAAAGTGTCAACCAAAGGATGGACAGTATTTAAACATACATTACTGGTTCAGGTTGACTAGATATAGCAGAATAATAATTGATGCTTGTTCTATACTGTTCTTCAGAACATGTAACCAAGTAGTGACGCATGAAATGAATCTGTCAGGCTAAATGTGAAATAATTTTCTAACAGAGCCCATCTACAAAGAGATTTATTGGTTCTACCATGGTAATGGATAGATAATTGTGTCATAGATCATTAATGCTTATGAAATTTTGTAGGCAGACATGCACTTTCTGTAAAAATGTTTTCTGTATGGCTCCTATGTAATTACAGTGATCGTATTTCTGTTTATGATGCCCTCAAAGTGCTTGTCAAACAATAAGCCTTTCTGAGAAACAACTAAGTACTGTTAGCCTCGCATTACTGACACCAAAACTGAAGTACAGAGAGGTAACATACTTGGTATTTATGAATGCTGAATGACAATTGATTAAAAAAGTTAATGGGAGTTAAAGGACTTTGCCTTCTGGCAGAAGCTTTTCTGACTTATGGCACTTATACACATTCGTAGATGCTATTGGAGGTACTTGTGCTTCATGATTTCATTCCTTGATGTCAAGGAATGATTCTGGATATATGGAGTGGTTACCAAGTACACTGAAGTACCTTTCTGAGTATCTGTCTGAAGATGCATTATTTTGACTCAGTAACTTTGCAAACGCCTGTTGCTACTCTTTTCCCATCCATATCTGTGAGTCATACTTGTGAATGCTAGGTTTTATGCCCTCATGGTGATCCTCTTTGGTTCACAACACTTACAGGAGAAAGACAATTTAAAAGGCAGAGATGCTTCTATTCCATTTAATGAATGAGTACTGTGAACATACATTTCTTGTCAATACATATCACGTTACGCAGTGTTACAGAGCTGAAAATGTGAATTTTGTATAGTTTTGGGGTTTTATTTTGCTGTCTCCCATAATCTAACTACCAAGGGCGTCTAGGGTGGTATGTTTCTCATTTGTTCTAGTAAAAAAGGCACAGATTCTCTGAGAATTTTTTAGATTATGTTTTATGTAAAGCACTCTACAAACTAAACCAAGGTAATGACCTATAAAGGATAATCAGAGTAAGTTGAAATCAACCTTGTTATAACTGTATTAAAATGAGACAGTTATAAAAAGATGTCTTTGAACAATATGTTTTAGATGGTGCTAAATACTAGAGCCAATTAGAAACTTTGAAGCTCTTTTTTTCTAAAAAAAAAAAAATGGGTTTGATTGCATTTCCATGAAATAATTCTATTCTTATTAACATTTTTAGTCAATTTCGGGAATGAAAAATGCAAGTTTTACCAATATAATATATATGCCAATATAGAATATCGAAATAAGAACTAGATTGAATTAAAAGATTAATCATCTAAATCAGGTCTTAGTCTGAACGTTAGTGCATAAATCCGTAAGTGTTCTGAAAGCCTATTTCTGGAGCAGTACATCTTATACTCTTTAATTCTGGATGACATACATCTCCCAGTTTTATGTGACTGCTCAGTGTATTGGTAGTTCAAAGTCCCCTTTCACATCCTTTCTACAGGAACTTTACTGGCTTGTAAATTCCAATCTTCAGAGCAAGTACTTATATCACTCGTGATCTAATTCTAAAACTTTTACTATACATGAGTAATCCAGGGGACTAATCATGAAGTATTTTTTTTCCTCTTTAATCAGTGATCTGATTCCATTTAACAACCAAGTGCTACTGATATGTATCTTGTGTTAGTTAAAAACAGTTGGTTGCTCAAAGGACTTTTTTTTTAGATCAAGGAATTGCAATTTTTTACCCAATTGTGCTACCAATGTAAATTGTAATTTTACATTGAAAGGAACTTCTTAAAGGTGATGATATTTATTCAAGAGAATTCAGGATTGTGTTTCTCACTGAACTCAGTTGCCAATAGAAGTGTGTTTCCTCTATTTTCCTGAGCGCAAATGGGATGCTTGTGTGCATGAAGTTTAGTGTGGGTGACAAATAAGTACAGCACTTACATAGATATGATATTTCTCTTCCATCTTCTTCTAGTTCTTATTCCAGTTCCTTATTCCAAATTCTTTTGAGTTTGAAAGTTATTACTTGAGTATCTGGTCCACTGATATTAAGATAAATCACTCTCAAAATGGTAGGTCCTTCCAAACAACTGAAGCTGTGATTCTTGTGTAAGTCGCTGTAACTCTACTGTTTTCATTACTGACCTGTGACATGAATCAGGCCCTTTGTTTGCAAAAATTAGACTCTAGCAAAAAAAAAAAAAAACAACTTGGGGTTTAAGCATTTTCAACGTGAATTTATTATTCTTAACATTTTTCACTTATTTTTTTAGGGAGTAAATCTTTATACAGTGATGGAAGCTGGAAACTTCATCTGTACAGCCTTGAACAAGAAAACAAATTCAAAGGTTGCACAAGCTTCCTTCAATACTGGAACTGTCAGTTAAATTAATGGGTTTTGCAGCTTAATTACATTCTTCATTTACCTTGACCAAGGACATTTATATCAAGAACAAATGTAAGAAAATAATTTCTGCAAAGAACCAAAATAGAACCCATGTATAACTTTTTCTTATGGGAAGAGTTGTTGCTCTGTACTGTCTTGTCAAGAATTATCTGATTTGTAAGTAAGAAATAAATGTACTGTAGTAGAGAACCTTGTGCTTGGAACTTCTACAGATGAGAAAAACGCATATACACCAGGATATTTAATTATGTTTTAAATTGAATTTTAGTTCTTTTCAGGAAAACTGGATAGAAGCAGTGACTACATAGTTAATTTTTAATCAAGATGACTTTTAGAACAGTACAAATATTTGCAGTAGTTTATGAGATCCCACGCTGTGTGTGGCCATTCTATTATGTGTTTTATTTATCTGAATCTTTACTTTTCATTTGTCAAGTCAGTTGTGTTATGAACATGGAGCCAAATCTGAATTCACCATAAGAATGTTTAGCAATAGCACTTTTTTATTTTTGTGTTGTTTAACATCTGTTAAGTTATGGATGACTTTATTTTGTTCCAAGACTTTGTAGTGAATGGCAATCTGCCAGGTCCTACAAATCTAATGCAAAGTTCCTTATTTGTTACATATGTTAAATTTGTTGTATTTGCTTTTGTTTTTTTGTTAACTGTATTAAAATGTATATGAAAAAATTAAAAATTGGCAAGGTTTTCAGCCATCATTCAGGGTAATGGTAGTGTAAAAGGTGCTGAATTTTTATCTAAGGTCTCATCAAACAATTAGATTATTTTATTCTGTAGTCTTTAAATTGACAGTCTCACTTGAAAGTAATGAGGTTCTGAGGATAATATTCTGCTGGACTAGTTTACATGAGAGAGCTACTTACAATTTTTCTCAGTGCTTTACTGATAATGATATTGTTCTTTTAGATGTCTTAGTTCAGCAGGATGCCAGTGAACTGCATTGTCATTTTCAGATCAGTAATAAATTCAAAGAGACTTATCCTATTCGTAAACTGTTAAAAAGTGCCGTGAAAATTTTGTCATTTTTTCAACCAGAAACATTGTTACTGTTTGGCTGTGTAGGATCCTTCTGTAATTCTTGGTGTATCTAATGTTGATCTATATTTTTTTCTGAACATAGCCTGTTAACATAAAAACCTAAAAACCTGGACTATGATCTTTTTCATATTCTCATTTTCCTCCAAAATATGAAAAGCTGGGGAAAAGCAAGGCAAAAGAGTGAAAGATAGCATAAAGAAGGAAAAGACTGAATAATTTTTGTCTGGAACTCAACTCTGCCAAGTTGCAGCTGGCTCTCAGTTTGCCTTTGAAATACTGAAGTGAACTTTTTCTGAGGTCTTTTAGGCAGTATTGTAGTTTAGAATTGGTACAGCTCAAGAAAGTCAAACTTTACATGCCAAGTAACTCAAAGCTATAAATTTTATATAAAACCTCTATCCCATTTATGCCAAAATGATAGTCAAAAGTAAGATAAACTACATTGTATCACTCTTTGCATGGTAAGAGTCAAAGAATAAGCAAAGAAATTGTTCAGATGGGGCAGGAAATATCTTGCCTACTAATACAAGATACTAAATGGCACACTTTCCTCTGGTATCTAGTAAAAAGACTTACAAGTACTCTTAAAGATATGAACGCCATTACTTGCTTGACCTGTTCTGGATGCACATGGTTGGATCACCACAGAAAATGCTCTGTCCTCATTTTCCCATTATTTAGCTGGGACTTTGTTATTTAGCAGCCACTATGGCTCATATATCAAGCCACAGACTTTAATAAAAACAGGTCTTGAACCATTCACAGATTTATAAATTCTGTAATGGATTATATCAAATGAAGAAGTAAGAAATCTGCAGCAGTATTTTGGCTGTTCTTGGTCTAGTAAGTAGTAGTCAAACCTAAATGAGGTGCCAGAATTGACATTCTAAATACCCTAATTCAGGTTGCATTTACTGCTGAAGGTTACTAACCACACTGTAATACTTTCCTGTTTAACAATAGAATTTTGTCATTAGTTTGTTTCTGTGCAAGCACAGAATTAGCTCATTTGGGGCTGGAGCATGCAGTTGTGATGTAGGGCCTGGTGAGTTTTCTTCTACCCAAGATCCTGTGGTCATGACATAAGCTAGACTGAACCTCTCAAAGAATGAAAGTGAAGTCACCCCTTGGAAAAAGAAAAAAGCGACAAAGTAGCTGTGGTGCAAACCACCTTTTAAATATTATCCTGAATGTCAGACTAAACAATTGATCTGAGATTAGCCTGCTACTCATCCTGGAAAGATTCAGATGCACATTTTCTGGCATCCTAATCAACCACCCAGCTCTATGCAGAACTGAAAAATTACTTTATACTCATTAGTAACTTACAGTAGATCTGGATGAAGTCATGCCATGGGGCAGGATGGAATTAAAGATTTTTGAGACAGGAAAGATCACATGAAAAAAGTGTCTCTGCAACAAGTAAGAGTTGTTCTTTGCAAATGGTGGTGAGGGCTTCAGCTGTAAGCAAAGATAGGAGCTGAACTGATACTGTCGTTTTTTGGTAAGTATACTAACTACAACATGTTAGATAGAAGTGAGTGGTTTCACTACTACTGTGATTTTTGTGTTGAAGAAAATACCTATGTAGAACATTGACTATAGAATAAAAGAGCTAGCTCTGCTCAGTTCTTTAGGAGTTCTAGTCATCTACGCTCCTAATTACCATGAAGTATTGCTAACTTTGGCACTAGAAGACCTTTACACTGTGGAGGAGTTTTCAGATATGTCTCTGTGTATACTGCAGATGCATCTGGGCTGTCCAGTTTGCAATTCTAAGGCTCTTAACTCTCCCTATGCACTGAAACAGGGTACCTATTAAATCACAGGGATGGACAACCTAAAATGCCTTGGTTCTTTACTGGATCTGTTTTAGAAACTACTTAGGAGCTTGTGGAGAGCCTTAAATGCAGGTCTGTTGCTCTGTAATGATGTGAGCATTGGAAAAGATGAGCAGTCACATCTGGAGCCTGTTCTTTACCCGCACGTTTAGCTTCAACCGCATAGTGATTTATAGGAATCCAGGGTGGAGGTCACAGACAAATAGATTGTTTGTCAGGATCCTTACAAGGGAGGAAAAAACATAGAGCCAGATAAAAAAATAAAAAACACCCTGTGTTTATGTGCCAAAAGTGCCACCTGGGAAGAATTTAGGTCTGTGGGTCCAGGTGAGCAATCCCCATAAAAATCCTTCTTTACTTGTAGTGTGACTGAGAATCCTGAGCCACCTGAAGTTCCTGCTACTAAAACTTATTAGTCACATAAAGTGCTGCTGCTCTGCTTTCCTGGGCTGGCATCGTTTTGACTATGTGGAGCATTTTAATGCCTGATCTCTGGCTTTAAAAAATAACCATATATTGCCTTTAAGAACAAGAGCTAATCCAGTAAATGCCATGAGTATCACTCATATGGGTAGCATTGAATTCAGCACATAATAAAGCAGTTGAGACTACATCCCTTCAAAAACATGCCAAGTCATAGGATTGTGCTACTGCTCTCCAGTGTTTCTGACTTTCTAAATATTTGTGCTTATATTCAGTGACCCATCATTAGTGGTGCCTGCTTTTTTAGCCCCTATCAGTGTCTCTCACTGAGTACATTGCTATTTTATTGTGCTGAGTTAACCCCCTGGCTGTAGAAGATTTGCATCCAGGTGTTTGGCTTCCATGAGCAGATGTTCTTATTACTATGTCATTATAAAAATTATATGTATATGTATTTGTTGAAGGGTATGAAATAAAAACAACAGAGTGCTGAATATTATGATCACACTTTTGGGAAGTGGGGACATAATGTCTCTCTGTTTTGCTGTTGGTCCTCTGTAAATGTTGAAAAGGGGGTAGCATAAACTCAGAGAATGAAGGAGAGAAGTAGTTACTGACTGCCCTGCCAACTCTTATTGGAGAAAAATTAGGTGTACCAAGATATTTACTTCTTTGTAGCTCACTGTACCAGTCACTGCAGAGATCTCTCAGAACAACATTGAGATCATCTTACTTGTGCCAGTGTCATGGACTATGTAAACTGGAGTCCCCAGTGGTCTTTGGTCTGTGCCTTGCTCTGAACCTGTGGCCAATGTCATGTCACTGGTAATTTCTCTAGTGCTTTCACAGTAGTTTTGCTTTTCCCCATATGGTTTAGCAATAGCTAGAAAGTAAAATACTGGCTTCCTTGGCAGGTCAAGACATTAGGTTGTTCTGAAGATGTGTTTGGTGTGATTTTCTTGGAGGAGAAGTTAATCAGTTCCGTTAGTAACGGACATAAGTGTTCTTCAATGCCTTTCAGAAGACAGCAATGGCATGGAACCCATACATGGATAGTGCTAACGTATTCCAGCAGCAGCTTGCTTTGTAGTTTAAACTTTTATGTATTTAGGCAACTTGGCTCTGAACCAGCACTTTAATATTTCATTTTCATGTATAAATAGAGTTTATGGAAATAAGAAGTAAATATTCTGGTCTTGAAAATAAATCCAGAGAGGCTTTGGCTAATTTTCATTTCTTAATAGCGTCATTTGAGTTCATAAAACTTTTGTTATTGTAATAAGGACTCATGAAATGAAGACTGCAAGACTGTGAGGTTAAATTCCTATGGTTTGGATCAGTGCTGTTGAAATGAAATACTATTTGTCCACTGAGTTATTCTTAAGGAGTAAAAATATTGTTTAGTTATTGTGAAACCAAAAAATTAGTATTCTCTGCCACTTTTTTCTTTTTTTTTTAATATGATTTCTCAGACTGCCTTAAGTTCTCTTTATAGATTGTGAAATGTCTGGAGAACAAACTGAACATAAGAATCTGTCTGGAGAAGTGAATGAAAGACACCTTCCAGTTCTTGACTTACTGATCAATGCTTTTCTTATGTTATGTTTTTGAAGATTTTTTTTTTTCCTCTATGGTCCTGCTCTAATGCAGTGTTAGTCTTCATTACTGCAATAACACTGTAGGCAGAAGGACTACAGCCAAAGTCAACTTTGTCCTTTGAAACGAATGTCAGAGAGATTATGTGTTTGTTAAGGAATTATCATGTACCCTCCTGGTTAAATGCATTTGTGATTTTGCAGTATGTGGTGTTAAAGCTGAAATAAAGTATATCTCAGTGTTTACTGAAACTGATATGCTTACGTATTACACCAGATTCAGCAGCTCTGACTAACCAGCTCACACACACAGCATTAGCAAATATAAGCTGTCACTCTGACATGTAGGCCTGTGTTGACTTTGTTACCTTGTAAGCCATTTGGAGTGCATTTTCTTCAGATTACCTTTTTATCAGTTGTTCCTCTGTGCTTTTATAGCTGACAGATCTCTTCTAAATTACTGGGGAAATATTTCTTCCCTCCATTAACTAAACATTAAAAGCTAGAGCCAAGACTGGAGGTAGGAGTCAAAAAATTCAATGAGGCATTTTCTAACTTCAGATGTTCCACTGCAGAGTAGAAATCTGTGCCCTTTAAGTGATGTCTAAGACCCCCTACACACTTCATGGGAGACTGAATGATTTCAGCATGTGGTCTAAAACAACACTGTGTTGATCAGGGAATGTGCTGGAAAAGTCAACTCGAAAATTCCCTTTCCCATGCTACCATTGAAGCACCTCAGCATGAGCTGCAGCTACTTATCTTCACCAGCTTGAATCCAGCATTTAGTGTTTTCCCTGGTGGAGAGATACACGCTGTAATTTTTTTTAAAGAACTGAATGGTGTTCACTCTTTTAAGGCGCCATTTAGCTGAGTACCAGAATGCGATTCCCACAACAGCCTGAAAAGGCTGAGTCCACACTCATCTGTCCAGGCTGCCCATTCTTTCACCTCACAAACAGGTTGGCTGAGAAAAATCTGCCTTTTGAAGAATTCAAGACTCACTGTGGCAAGACAGGAAAAGTGAGACTTCAAAGCCTTGTAGTTTCAGTACTGCATAAGGAACCGCTAGTTCTGTGCACTTGTCTCAAAAACTTTTTATACATTTAATTGGAAAAAGTCTTTAGATAAACTACATAAACAATCTTGAAAGAAAAATCTGGAACCCATTGCTGTAAGACTAAAATTTGTGCTTTCTTTGTCTAACCCAATCAGTCTTTGTTTCTTCACAATGTCCTAGCTACAATGGAAGGGGGGTGAATGCCGTGTCCTAATCAAAATTACCTATGTCCTGAGAATCCCTAGTCATCAATGAGACCTAATTTTTATTGTCTGGGAATTAGGTGCACATGTCTCACTTCTGGGGAAGAGATTTTAATAATGATGCTCTTACAAAGGTACTGCTTCTTCCAGCACTAAACTCTGTTGACAGTCTAATCATGATCACTTGAACACAGGTCATTACAGCAGAATTTCTTTAATTAATAATTAACACACAGATAAAATTGACAGACTACAGTGTCACTAGGAAATATAAACCAAAACAATACATTTTACATGTATAATAGAGGAAATGTACTTTTCCATTAAGCAATTAAGTGAGCTCTAATGAAGAGAGCCTGTAAAATTAGAGAAGCAACATAATGGCCATAAATATCTTGCTGTCTTTCAAAGTAACTCACTTGTGTGTGTCTAAGCACATATATGAGTAGAGTTTCTAGTATCTAACTATAATTAGAAAAAAAAGTCTGTAAGACAGAAAGTTAGAAGAGGTGGTTTTGATTTAGGTTTAGTTAAATCTGAATATGAATGGATCTCTTCAAATTCTGTAACAAAGAGAGCTCAGCACTGAATCCTTTTTTTTGTTTTAAAGTCAGACTGAAAAACCAACACAAGGTTCACTCATATGTGTATTTCCTTTATAAAGAAGTTATTTTATCCAGTACTGTATTCTCAACATTTTTTTTAGTTTGAATTTTTCAATCTTCACAGTTTTAACATCAAGAATATTAATACACTACTTTCAAAACACCTACATGGTAGGAGGTAGACTAAATGCTGCTAATTTCTGGACTGATAAAAGATATTGTTTTGATTTGCAAACTAACCAAATTTGCATTATTCTGTTGTATTTTTGTCCAAAGGCTGATTTAGTAATGAGAGATCATTTGGCTGCAAAACTGGAAGGAATTTTTGGGATTATGCCAACCTAAAGAAACAAGAAATGCCTGTTGCAATAACTGTAAAAATTTCTAAACCCCTCCTCAGCAGAACTGCAAACCTATTATTTTGCTCTCACACTAAGTCATTTCACAAGATACCAAAGCCAGTAGCAAAACTCACATTGAAGAGCAGAGATTCCTGCTGTTCTGATCACACAATAAATTTCTATCGCTAGATCTGAATCAGCCAAGGTCTAAACTGGAGCTGAATTCAGGGAAATCAGTATTTAATTCCTGATACTGTGTTGCATTACGTTTAGTTACATTAATTTACTTTTAGCTGGGAATTCAGACATAAATTAATCAAATTCAAAATATAATTAATCAGATGCCATCATAACAAGACAGTGCATATGCCGTTCATGGTAACAGTTTAAGAAATGCCAGTCCATTATGCTGTGCTGACCAGAATCAAATCATTGCAGGGATATAACAATGGCAACTAATTGCTAGAAATTTATGCTAGACACTTAAATCTAGCAGAACAGCTCAGCTACAGGGAGAAATCCAGAACTCATAGCCAGAAAGTGGGATCTAGAGTTGTGTGTTAGGGACCATGACTCCCAGTACAGTGCACGGGGGGAATTAGGCACTTCAGGTCTTGCCTAGAGACAGTGAATAGGAAACAGATGATGAGATGGGTCATAACTTCTCTCGAGAAACAGGCACTTCACTTCAGCCCCAAGCAAGTGCCTTTCTCCATTGGGCATTAAGACCGCAAAATTCTTTCTAAAATTACTATATTGAAGTTGTCAAGTATCCTTTGTTTCTTTTCAAAGCATATTGGAGTAGAAATCAAACAGTTTTAGCAACAATATACTGAGGTCAAAGTATTAGCCCCTATAGTTTTGTTCTTATTTGTACCGAAAGGGATTGGAATCTTGATCTCCTCCTATCCCACAAGTGTTCCACCATCAAACTACAGGCAGCCCACATGTGACTTCTGCCTTACAAATATTGCATCAGGTACTTGGTACATAGGAACCTTGTGTACAAAACTACTACAAATGTACTTTTTAACAGCTCTCTTCAACGTTTCTGAGTGGATTTTTTTTTCCCCTTTCCACCAAATGAGTTCAGATAAGAAGGGTTGGTTTCAAAGATTGTCACTGCTAGGCAGATTCATGCTGATACAGCATTTATATCGTTGTGTGTATCTAGAGATGTAGAAAATGTGCAGCTCAGGAATGATCTGCGAATCTATGCAAATAAGAGAGAGTACAGTTGTACTTTTGCTTAGCTTTAATGAGAGTTAATAAATACAAGTATCTTTTATATGCTCAACTACAAAATTCCATAATTTATAGTAGTTTTTCTAATATATATTTTATTATCGCATATGTACAACAGGCTGGCTTTCAAGAATAGCCTTAAAAAGCATAAGCAACAGAGTAGTTCATCTATGACTTTTATAATGGACCATAAATGTTTCAGAAGAATGATCTGGTGAGGGACTTCTTGACTCATGTTTTGTTCTGCAGGCTCTGAAAACAAAGAATGTGCATGTATTTAACAATAAACTTATACAGCTTTTTGTTTGAACTTTGGCTTAATTGAAATCAGTGGCAAAATTCCCCTCATTTTATGATGAACACTGTGGTATAAAATAATTCCCTTCTCCATTATTAATGCACTGTTCTTTCTTCCATCCCCTGTATTCTTTAAATCTGAGTTTTATTTATATGCTGATATTCCTGTAACTGTAAACTTAAAGAGAAAGCCTCTGTTCCCACATATCCTTGCCTTGCCTTTTGCATTTTCCTGCATGATTCCTCTTTGATCTGCCTCTGAATTTAATAATGAAATTCGACTCAATATACCTCCCACTATATATAGCTCCTGCTACATCATGTTCTGTTACCTATCATCTGACAGTGTAATTCTTGAAATCTGGCCATTTAATTTGGTCCAAGAAAATGTATCATTTCAGAAAAGGCCATGTTCATTTGACTAAATGAATGCACATTTCTGTTTTTTTACCGCGCACTGCTGTCTGGGCAGTTTCTCATAGTGCGTGTAGGGGAATGTTTACAGCATCCTATCATCAAAAATGGCATTTGGCAAGAATATTAACTACAATAACAGCATTCACAGTTTGGTTTCTGAATATGTTATAATGCTGAATATTCTCATTTCCTTTCTACATTACCTCTGCCTACTACAGGGCTAGGAAGGTAGGCTCGCAGAATTTTTGAATTCAGATTTCACCTTCTCCTGCCATGGGACAGGAAATGAAAGCTCCTGAAGCCTGGAATCTCTGCATGAATGGAGGCCATTGTAGAGTCGCATCGTATTTCACGTTTCCCTGCTGACACCCACAATGTCAGTTCTTTCTATCACTAGGAAATGCTGGACTGTTTTTGAAGATGATCACAGTTTCCACCTCTTAACTAAGCAAAACATTTTATTTTCTGCTTTTCCAGTTTCCTAGAGACAGCGATTAATATCCCTATCAAATTACCTGATCTTTAAGAGAGTCAACAGGACTATTCCTAAGATGAGAACTATGCAGGAGGAGTAGGCAATAATGTAGACTGTTTCACCTATAAGTAAAAAAACAGAAAGCAGACACGAAACATTTATTTCTTCAGTAATAAGAATACGATTCGAAATCTGAATTGGAATGCACACATATGTAAGTTAAATTAGCCATCAATTCTGACAAAAGTAATTAAAAGGAGAAAAAAGCCAATGGTAGGAATAACTTCCTTCACCGAAAATAATTTTCAGAGTCCTTCTAGTAAATGCCAGCCCCACTTGCACTTCATATGTGTAGCACTACCTTTTACTCTATGCCAAAGGGCCAGCTTATTACTCTGATTTGTGGTTTTGGAGTATTTTGACCATTTGATTTAAAGTGTCAATTTTATTTGCTGTGTCAGAGGAGACCTGGTCCTTACTTAACTGTTAGATCCCCTATAATTTTTTGCATATTGCCATAATCATAGTATGCAGCAATACTTGATATAGAATCAAATTAATGTAAAATGGAATCTAGTGCTGTGTTTCTGGGCCCTGGGCCCGAGCAGTTTCCTCTTTCTCTTAGGCTTCTCACCAAAGTCACTTAGGAGGCTTATGTGCTAAAAATTCCAATTGTTGAAAAACTGGGAATTGCGTCAACTTTTATTTTCCAAATAAGGAGAAACTTTTTTTTTTTTTTTTTTTTTTTTTCCCCTGAAGAAATTAATTCATCAGTTTTGATCAGATATTCTCAAGGAAAAGTTTCGGTTGAGACTGTAACATAAGCCCCAAGCCTAGGATAAAGGCGTGCAGAGGTTAGATAATTTGAGAAGAGGACTCAAAATCCAGAGCAGCAAGCATAAAACATGAGACCTGTTGCACTGATTCCGCCATGCTCATACAATCAAGAAAGTTTTGTTTATATAGGAACTCAAATTCAGAGCTGTTTCCAAGATGCACCACCTTAGTGAAACATGAACTGAGGAAAAGATGGGGTCCTGGCAGCAAATCTGGGCCACTTCTCTGGGTTGAGAAGGCCAAATTCTGGTCTGTGGATCAGTTACCAGTTATTATGTTACATTTGTGCATATGCACACACAGACCCTAAACGAGCTATTTCTGTATACACTGCATACATGTGATGCAGGCAGTATGGGGCAGAGCAGGTGTTTGGATCTTCCTGTTTTTTATTCCTGGATGACACTTCTTCTCAAAAAGCTATCCAAAAGTCAAATTTTCCAATAAAAGAAAAATGAAAGCACTGATAGAACCAGCACAAAATGAACATACCTCTTAATGCAGCAAGCTACTAAAGATATGTAATGTGGTGAATTTTTGAAGGAAGAGGGGTGAGGTTTATCTGAGTCTCAGTGCAAAACAGCTAACAACATACATTAAAAACCAGATCAGCAGTTGGCCCTGCTCTCAAGTTACAACATTTCTTTAAGGTTGTGAGTTTTAGGAAAAGAATCATTTCTAGGCTTTTCTTTAGGCTACTTTCCCCACCCCCTCCACCCCGACTTTCTGATTCTTAGCTCTTAACTCAGTTGTTTTGTTTTGTTTTGGTTTGGTTTTTTTCTTAAACTGTAGAAAGAAAGATATGCACATAGAAAGAAAAATGTAGAAAAGCTGCAGGAGCAGTTGTAAAGGCAAAAGTTTCCTACTTTTTTGAAGTGAAGAGTGAGGTTCATACATATTTAAGGCAAATAGAAGTTTTTAGAGTATATTACTTCCCACAAGACTAGGAACATTATTAGGAGCAATGTTCAAAGGTGGTTAAAAATGGGCTAATATAATTTCACCAAAACATTTTAATATTCTTCTTTTAAAAGTTGGAAAAGCTGTTTCATGTTGATAATGCAAAACATGCTGAAATGATTAAATGAAATTAAAATGTTCTAATTTTGCATCAAAATCTGTAATAGGCTATGGTTCTGGTGAAGCAATTGCTGGTAAAAGAGCTGTTGATTGTAACATTTTCAGTTCCACGAGGAACACAAGAAATACGTTAATGATGCGATCATGTTGGAAACCCTACATTTTCTCCTACCTTCTGAGAAGTGAGGAATAGCTAAGAGAGGGCACAGTTTTATGGCTGAAGAGCTAATTCTTCATTTTATATATTTTTTTGTGGTTTAACTACTAGAATGTGCTTTTTCATCTTCTCTTAAATATATCTTTGGGTGTGTGTTTCTTGATAGACACTCTGCTCTTCTTTAAAAACCCAAAGGATATTTTTCAGAAATATTTACTGTTAGCCCATACCAAATCAGTTCTTGAAATGTGAAATACTGCTAAGGCAGTTTTATGAAATATAGATATGAAGTATAGTGTACATAACATTCCTTTGTCATTACTCTTCTAAGAAACAGCTGTCCGTATTTCAGTACTTGTCTTCAACTGACTGAGGTTTGGGTTGTCTGACTCTGTGGAGAAAGGGATACAAATATCTGCATGTACCACAAAGAAAAGAAGGGAACACATGGTGTCTAAAGACTTATAGTAGGAGGTAGATAAAATACAAGCTGTTTCCAGCTCAGTCCTGCAGAGAGTGAATTGACACAAGCGGAGAGTCGTCATTTCCATTACAAGGGGAAGGGCTGGGAGGTGCCGGGAGGGCTGCTCTGTCCCATGGTGGTGGCCTGTATTCATGAGAAGCTCATGGACCTTCTCGCTTTGAGGTAGGTTTATAGCAGGGCCACTGCAGCTGCATGACACATGTCTTGCCCTTCCTAAGGTGGGCTGCAGACCTCAGGGATGAAATGACTGGGGCTACAGGTACCACTGAAGCATTAGCTGGAGCTGTCTGCATAGACACAGACATTTCCAGGGATGAAGTTCAGTACAGGATAGCAGTGGGTTTAGCACCTGCAACAATTAGTAGGATTACACTCTTGCATAGATCTACCTGCTTATAGTGAAATCAGGTTAATTCCAGCTGTTGCTGAGAGGCTTCTTGGCTACTTGCAGCTTGTCGCATTTTTTTCTACATTTATGAAACAGCCATTTTGACAATTGTCCTGTTTTCAGCTGGGATAGAGTTAATTTGCTTCTCAGTAGCTGGTGCAGTGCTGTGGTTTGGATTTAGTATGAGAACAATGCTGATAACACACCACTGGTTTAGTTGTTACTAAGTACCACTCACCCTGATCAAGACTTTTCAGTCTCATTCTCTGCCAGTGAGGAGGGGTACGGGAAGCCAGGAGGAAGTAGAGACAGGACACCTGACCCAAACTGGCCAGAGTCCATACTACAGCATGTCATTCCCAGCACATAGACTGAGGGGGGAGGTGGTGAGGAGTGACTGTTTGGTGCTCATGGATGAGCTAGGTGTTGGTCAGCACAGGTGGTGAGCGATTGTATTGTGAATGCCTTGGGTTTCTTGGGGTTCATTCCTCTCTATTTCCTTTGATTATTATTGCTGTTATAATATTTTACTTTATTTCCATTATTAAACTGCTCTTATCTCAACCCACAAGACTTACCTTTTTTTTTTTCCCCTTGGTACTCTTCCCCAGAGGGAGCATGCCAGCTGTGTGATACTTAGTTACTGGCTGGGTTTAAATCACAACAGTGTCTTATACCTTACAAATTAAAGTTTCTGGAGCTGAACTAATCTCAGTTCCCTCAGCAGCTGGTATAAGTACAGATAAACCCTGCCAATTACTTGTTTATCTAGATCCTTAGCATAGCAGAACTCCCTAGTAGAAAATACACGATAACTCTACAGTTTAAGATGAAATGAGATTAATTTCAACAGTTTTGGGTCAAGCCCAATTTTACTGTATCTCACAAGAGCAGGATAAGAATACTGTATTTCTGGCTTTCTCTTCCAGCCAAAAAAGACCTTAGCTCCAAAGCTCTATGCTGATGAAAGTGAATGTTTATCTTTGCACGTGAATCATTTTTCAAATTAAAATAGGGGAACCAATCTGTTAAATTATATGAATCTGTAGAATCATGAAGATAATTTGCATAGTTTTCAGCCAAAAACCAGGCTGAAAGTGCATAACTAAGAGGCAATAACAGCATTTTTGAAGTTTGGACAATTTTTTAATTTATCACTTATGTTTCCAAAATGGCATTAAATTCTGGCCCCATCTAAGATTACAGCAAAAGTCTCAATAACTTTTATGTTCTTAGGACTCTGCCCACCTGACATCTTGTCAACATGATTGTATCAGCCCATAAATAACTGCATTGGCCTGTACCCTCCTGGTTGTCTGAATGAGTGCAAATCTAGTCAAGATTTTTACACAACTCTGTTATTGTATGGTTGCACCAAAAGCTGGAATAATATTCTTCCAACTGAACAGGGTTAGATTTATTAGCCAATATATATGAATAGATGCATATATGTTTAGATTTGTTATTTAAAATGAAAGATTCCTTTTATTAAAACAAATCTTATACAATGGCATGATTTGCAGTGCCACTGAATACAATGGAGAAATCTTGCTGATTTTGAGCAGTAAGTGGGTTTTAGTTTGTGGTTTTGTTTGGGGTATTTTTAATTATAAAAATTAAGAAAAAGTTGGACAAATACTGAGTTTCTTCTGAGCATGCTCATCTGTAGATAGTCATTAGTGTGAATTGGTGAAAAAAAAACATCCTTGTATCTTTCAATGACAAGGTAACTAAAGGATTCCTCTGAGGTGTTTTGTGTAGCAACCAGACATAAGCACATTGTATCTCCTGCTTTCCAAGCAAAAAATAGCCAAGAAGCAAATATCTCCAAGTACCTTCACATACATAAATAGCTGCATTTGACAACTTAACCATTTTGCTTCTGCACCCTGGGATTCTTCTTAGGATTTGATTTCAGTGCAGATAAATAGTAAAGATGATAACTCCCTTTGCAGCCTGAGTAATGCACATTTACTAGCATATGAATCTAGGATGCTGGGTTAGATTTTTGGCAATGAGATTTATGAAACAATTTGCAGTATGGTTTTTATCATAAGGTAGATATTGTGAATCAGATTCTTCTGCTTGACCTGGCTTCCTATGAGATGTTTATATATATAGCTTGGAGACTTCTCATCTAATTTACATGACAGCTCAAATACACAGAATATTTTATGGTAAGGCTTATGCTGGTCAGCATTCTTCTTCTGTTTCTAAGGCCATCCCAAATTCTGTTTAGAGTTCATGGACAGATTTTTGGAAAGTATTCAGACTTCAGTGGGAACAGAATTAACTGGGTGCAGACTGCTTTTTTGCAAATATTTCTCTGAATCTCTAAGGGAAAGGATAATACATTTTACCCACAGAAGGGGTCTGCAGTTAGAGCCAGTTGCAGGGGTGAGATATCTGACATTTTACATTTTCTCACTTGGAGCAGGATTTCTTGCATTCTAGCCTGCATTATTTAACCACTGGAGTCTCATTCCAGCTACAGATTCAAGCTCTCTCTGTAGCTGACAGAGAAAATCCAACACTCCCTGCAAAGACAGTCGGAAAAGAGAGGTAGTCTTCCTCTGAGGGCCCCTGACCTTCTTCTCTGGCAACACAGAGCATTTAGATGACATGCATGATTCTTAAGCAATTTTAATGCTAAACTTACAGCTGACTGCTTAATTATTCTCATACAAGTTTCAGGAATCCCATTCCCATCAACTGATTTTTATACTTTCCAGGTTGCTCACTTCAGCAATAGTTGAAGGATGGAAATGATAAGAAGTCCCATCATTTTGTACTGCACAGAGAATTTGAATTGTTTTTTTCACTGTTTAAGGTGTTCAGTGTGAACAATGCTGTGTCTGCAGTATTGTAATCTGTCCTGTGCAAGGTAGAACAGGTCATTCTTAGAGCTGGCATTCAAGCATTAATCTCTCTAGTGTTCTCACTGTATAATTGGGTCCTTCAAAAGGAAATACAAAAATAATATTATTTAAACCATGAGAAAATTTGTATATTAATTCAATATCTTTTTAATTTTATGTCACTTAATTGCTTACTGTAAATGCATGGAAATAAAACCAGATGCAGCTTTTTAGCCCATGTGATAGCCTGATCCACAATTGCATGCCTTTCTGTTGCATGAGTAGGTAAAGTCTGATGGAGTGTAGTACGAGCCCCTTCTCAGACCACTTACTGTTGCTTCCTAATTTCATTGTTGGAACTACTACGGCACAAAAGGTCAAGAGAGGTACTAGAGAAGCAGGTGTGACATCAAAGCTAATAATTTGTGTTACACATTATGACTATTACTCTCTGATGACTGTACTGAGAGTCAGGCTCTGGCAGGCTTAATAGATTAATTTTCCTCAATTACAATACAGTGATTGTTAACCATCTATTTCGAAACCACTTACCAGAGAAATTGGTTCAGTCTCATTATCTTTATTTTGTGGTTATATAAACTAAGACAAACAGGTAGAGATTTTTCCACATTATGTTGAATGGATGAGCAACAGGTAGTACTCACTTGCCTGAACCTATTCAAGGGACAGAATCTTTAGTCTTCCCTATCATACACAAGGGAATTTTTAAGAGTACTTCTATTAAAATCAAGGAGTGGTTTGCCCAAACTTACCATTGATTGAAGAAGAATGCAGCTGTGCTCTGGAAAGCTTTTCTCCTGGCATTTCTGCATTTACCCAAAGAAAACCTTTCTTCTTAATAGAAATTTGACCTGAATATTGGAGAGAAAATATAAATTCAAAAGATTAGTTTAAAATAATAATTTAAGTGAGCATTACTGCTTCTTGTTTTGATAAAAGTCAAAGGATTTATAAAGGCAGCTTTTTAAAAGCATTGTTTACTGACACTCAGTGAACAAAGTGAATGAGTGAATGACCATTCTTCCTTTCACATCTTAGTTAACCCTCCCCTGTACTTTGTCTTATGAGAGATATGCATGCTTTAAAAATATTCTCTGCCTCAAAAAAGCTTAAATTCTCTTTTAGCTTAAACTATTGTGGAAATCAGCCCAGCAAAATAATTGCATTCACCAAACCAAAATAGAAGTGATGAGAAATGGGTAGTAGTTTCAAATAATTTTCAAAAGGCAGCATTTATTCTCCAAATGAATTGCTAGACCTCAATAAACTCTTTTGCAAAGGCCTGTCCTCTTAGTGGGCATAATTTAATCAGTGTATCTGAAAATATTATCTTCTGTTGAAATGAAAACCAAAAAGTTTACTTAAGTAGATTAGTTTACAGACCAAGAAGCTAAACCATACAAGACTATGTGTAGTCACTCAGATGAACTGTAAGCTGATAAATTTTTATTCCCTAGAGGAATGAATACAATATAACAGCGGCTCATGTTTGTAGCCAGAAACACTGTCTAAATGACAATGGACTAAATCTCCTTGCATTGTACTTTTTTCTGTGAGATCTAAAAGTAAAACAGAATTCAAATATTTTTGAAACTTAACTTTTTACTTCCTGTCACTGGCATTTTTGCTTATTCTTGTTGTGACACTGATCCTACATTGCCACTGATTCATGTTGTGCTTTCATCTCATATCGCAGCCAGTTACTCACACTTCCAGCCTTTTACCAAGTCTTCAGCAAGCTTTAATCCGATAAGCATAGCCCCAAGAGCAAACGCTTATAGCAAGGCAGGGTCATATATGAGTAGGAAGATGTGATCATGGGAACACTACTTGCAGATCGAGAAGCAAAGATCCCTTTTCCTAGTCCTGGCTATTTACCTATTCAGAAAGACTTCGATGTTAAAAATCATCACCAGTGTAAGAGTGAAACTTATCCAAAGTTCCCACCCAGGCCAGGTGAATGAGTGAACAGAAGGGGTTTGATGAGGGCTGCAACAGAGCATTCACTCCACGTCTCTGAATTGCCATACAGATAATAGCATTTAACACTGTGCCTTACAATCAAACCCATAATCATCTTTCTCCTCAGTTTAGCTGCATTACATTTAGATATCTAGAAAAAGCAAATGCAATATTCAAAAGACTCTGCAAGTGTTCACTAGCAAAGGTGCCAACACTTTACTCAGCCATAGTGCCAGAATCCACAGACTGTGTTTAACTAGCAGGAATTTATTGCACCACAGAAGCAAGCAAGCAAGCTTCTCTTCTTCAATTCAAATTAGGTTAGGGAAGTTTCCATCACAAAAAAGCCAAAACATTTTATCCTGAGACTGCTTCAGGGAATGGCAAAAGCTCATAAGCAATTATTTGATTATTATGACATGAGGGCCATCTTTTTGTTTTGTAGGTGAAGAACACAATAATGTGATCACTCATTTGGACCATTAAATTCAGCCATAAAGGAAACAAACAAATAAATAACATTCATCAGCAAAATCAGCTCAAGTAGTCTCAAATCTAAGTATGTATGGTATCACTTTTCCAGGAGAGTTGTTGTATGATTTTTAATCTCTTCTTACAGCCTGAATGTTAGTAGTGATTAAAGATACCATTTCAGCAACTTGATTTTAATTTCTGGGCAGAATTTGAGTGACAAGAAACAATTTACCCTTATCAGTGGTAGCATCTTGGCTGCTAAAGTTAACACGCAATTAATGCATGTTTTAAAAAGACAGACCATCGGATGGAACTATGAAATAGTAATTTCTTTTAATTGAAATCTTCAAATATAGTTACCTCTCCCAAGGTAGGTTGAGAATATATATAATTTTGTGTAGAAGATGACTGACATAAGGTATGCTGCACTAGCAAGTAGTGCAAGAGAAGTTATATAGCAAAATACCTGTTGTGATACAGCTAAAGCCTAAATTAAAAAGAATATTTTGGTATTTTATTAAAAACCAAATACTTGGTTTTTAATCTGGCTCATGGTCTATGCCTGAATATAACTGGAGCATTGTCGAGGTGGTAAATGAACCTTTCAGTTCAGTTTTAGGCTGTAGGAGCCCAGGAACCACCCTGCGATTTGGAACCGTTCTCTGATGTGGAAACACCCTGTGATGTGACCCACAGCAAAATAGGTGGTGACAAACAGAAAGTTTGTTTGAAAGGTGCAATCCTGGCTCAGACTAAAACACTGATATTTGCTCCCATTTTTCCATTCATTGCACTAACAGTTCTACCTTAAACAAAGAGTTGGCAAGGACTTTTATATTAAACAAAAATAAGTAGCTGATTTAGCACATGAAAGTCTGCTGGTTCTGAGAAAGTACATCCTATTTGTCTTGAGTTAACCTTAGTGTTTTTACTAAAGGCCACATCCTAAAGCCTCCATTCCCAGCAGCTTTTTCTTTCAGAGATCCTATTTGAATAATTCAAGTTATTTTCTGTGGAATGAAGTCTATTGCAAAATGTGTGCCAGCAATACTAATATTTAGACTCCAAGAAGAAAAGAAAGAAAAAAACATCATATCTCATATTATTTATAAAAAACAGTGTACCAAAGTACAACATTAATCCAATGACGGGAAGACTTTGGACTTTTCTTATCTGCATAATAGTATAGGTCTCAGAAATTATTCTTTTATTGCTATTCCAGCAAACTCATATAATGAGACATGTAGTCAATTTTATCGATTTACTTCTAACATAAATACTTCCCAAAACCAGAGGAAAAAGACTATATATGTAATTTGCAATTTGGATTAAAAGAAATACAGATAAAGATCTTGCTGAAATCAGTGGTAGCAAAAATATAGTAAAGATTTGGTGTGAGTCAGCATTTTAACACTCTCTAAAACTAATTATTCTACAAAGTTGAATGTGCTACTCACGTAACTCATTGAAGCAGGATTTGCTGTGAAGCATGTGATGGAAGAGCTCGCACAAATAGTGCTCTGTGGCAGGTAAATTCTGGCAGGTACACTTGACACGTAGCATTGTCCCCCAGTTGTTAATATAGGCTGCTTTGCAATCAGTGTTTGCAGAACAGGGCATGTCATCCTTGATTAAAGTCTTGAGGCAAGCTTCATCATTGTAGCATCCTTTTGTCACATGTCTCCAACATTTTGACTGAAAGGCTGTGTATTTTTTCCTGGTGAAAGAAAAAGAAGTGTACAATGACAGTTTAAAGCCTCTGTGCTTTCACAAAAAGACATTTAAGGACCATCACAAAAAGAAAGTGTATTCCCAAAGTACTACTTAAGTCTTAAAGATCGCAATATTCAGTGATAGGTGGCCTAAATTCTGCTCTGATTTGCACCTAATTGGTTTGAGCAAAATCTGCAGAATTGTAATTCAAGGGATAACTTGGGTTTTTTGAAAAGCTTTTGTGAATGAAATTACATTCCTACTCAGCACCTGTGGGGATTTTACCAGGGGTAAACTGAAAATCAGTGTGAATAACAACAGTCTCAGATCCTCAGAGAAGAAATGCAGATAGAGGAAATAGACCTGCACCACAATGAAACTACACCAGGCGCTGTTTCTCATTTTGTTGGGCAGCATGAAGGAAGAATGAATATTCAATTTATTTTGCATAAAATAAACCACATTCAATGCCAACCCCTTCCTCCTCCTGAATGCTAATGAAATGCAAAATATCCAAGGCTCAAGAAAAAATTGGAAGTAATTCAGTTGACCTTAAACTTTAATTGATAGCAGAGACAGATTACAAGAACTACCTTGTTTCCCAGTTTAATAATCTCAAATTATTTCAGTTGATTTGCTCTTAGGATAGAACAGAATTGGCCTTGAATGCATTATGTGTGACAATAGAAAACATCTATTAAAACTTAATGAAGAAACCTGTAGATATTAAGGAGAAACCAATTTATCAGTTACATTAAATGTTAGGAGACAGTAAAGGTACACTTTTGTATATTATACATGAATATATTAAAACATTTTTCCCTAATAATAAAATTAGGTTATTAATTTACTGTTGATATTGTGTAGTTGTTATAAGCATGTCACATGGGAAAGCATGGACTGTTACAACCCCAGTTAGGACATTATCATAAATATTTTCATTACACAAGTAAAGGTTTTAAAGCAGATGCCACCTCTGTGCTAATGGAATTGTTTTTATTCACCTCCTGATTTATAAATATGGCTAGCCTAATTCACAGACTAATTTTGCTAATTATATCCACTTATTTTCAGTGCAGGAAACATTAATGTTCCCAAAATAATAGGTAATTCAGCAAGCCTCCATTATGATATTACATGTGTCCACATGCGCAGAATTTGTAGCCCAGTTCTTCTAGATATAAAAAGGGTCAATTCCTACTGATGTCAATCTGAACAGCCTGCACATAACTGGAAGAGTCACTTGGCCTCCTACTTTGCTGTCTGAAGGTTAATTTGAGCACAGCTTTGAGGTAAAATTCAGGACTAATCCACAAGGGACCTGGTGACTACAGTGAAAGCCAAAGTGGACCAATTGACCATCCACATATGGTGGCAATTAAGTAGAATTAGGAATAAAGGCTAATCCTGTTATGTGTTTTCTAAAAAGAAAATCAAATCTGAAAACTGTGTTATTCTTCATGAGTTTGGTGTTCTGTGCATGTTTCAGGGCAGCTTTTTTCAATTATTAGTATGCTTGAGATAAAAAGAAGATGATAGTCTTCTGAATGGGACAAGTTGGCTGTACAGCTGTCGGGTACAAAGGGTCAGACTCTGCAGTGGGAAAGGTAATTACTTTAACCAAACAAACTCTGTTTGGTCTGCTGCACAATTTGTGCAAACTGCTAGAGGTCAAAGACGCAAACTGGCAGGTGTTATCTGAAGACAGTGGTAATGAAAGTATGCAGCAGCACAGCTTGTCCATCATAAATGGTGTTAAGGGTCATGAGAAAGGCAGGAGAAAAGGCCACATTAGATTCCAGACCTTTCTGAAAATGAACCTTTTCAGTTTACTGGTGGAATTACTTGTGGAATTACCAGAGATGATGCAGATATACGTGAAGATGTCAAGTACAGGTGTTGGCATACAGTAGATACAGTGCAAGAAATAATTTTGTTATAGATGAGATTTATGACATAAGGATAAAAGTTGTTTGATCAAATCATTATTCATAAGCAAAATCTTTCTTTGCTTGCCTGCACAATTCATTCTCTTCACACGTGTGGATTACATTCAGACATGATGGGGGTGGAAGTGCAGTAACTGCACAGGGCTTGCCATGGAGAAGTTCTTTGGCTCTATGGCAGGACTCATCAGGCTGGGTGCAATCACAAAATATCATCATTTGGGCAACTTCAGAAGGCATGTTTTCGTAGAAGAACCTTAGAGCTGCTTGACATTCTTCCACGTTGCACTTCTTATTTACTGAGCAAGCCTTAAGATACAGGGACAACTGTTTGTTACATACTTCATCTTCAACGCACTCTTTGTTCACATCCAAGCAGGTGCTGTTTGCACTGTATGCTGAAAAGAACAACAGTTTTTTAAATGAAATCACAAGAAAATCTCTCTCAAGTGATGATTAGTAGTCATCCTGCATGCAACATTCACATTAAAAACAAGTCTGACTCCCAAAATCTCTAATCTAGCTCTTCCAACATTGCTTCCTTGAAGCCCATTGTGTGAAGTCCACACTCCCTCCTTCCACCTCTTGGTCCTTTTAAGCAACTCTCCTGAAAGTTTCTGCCCCACCAGATAAATAAGGGAGAAGAAAGTGAAAACTGGCAAGATGGAAGTGTCTTCATGGTATGTTACAGTTCCTAGAAGGTAGTGTCTAGTAGATACCTGAAACTACTGAAATCTCCAGCATGCAGTCTTATGCTACGCTACATAATAACTAATGGAGAAGAGAATATAAATAGCTTTTCTGTGTTTTTTAAAGCTAGTTTAGGTATTTGAAGCCTATGCTATAAACCTTACAAAAAGATCTAGTTCTGACCCTATAAAGTTCTGACCCTATAAAGTTCTGACCCTATAAATGTTTATGGGATAAGATTTGTTTCTGTGAATTTATAATGATCAAGATTGTTACCTGACATTTTGTGATTCTTTTCTACCTGGTAGCTTAACTGAAAATACACTGGATAGACTCTTTAGTAACTTGAATGAAAAGTATTCATTTTAATCTCAAGATACATTGTATGCTATCTGAAAACAGAGCTAAAATGAGTTATTAGGATTCATAAGTAAATTCTGACTTACCTTGTTTAGAGAGTGCAGATAAACTCCATTGTAATTTTGTTTCTGTACTGATATTGTCTACAACAAAAAATGTATGGATGCAAGCATAAGTGATAAATCATGTCTTAGCTTAGTTTTAGTTTTTAACTTTAAAGCGTTGACTGTATTGCTGGCATAGTGCCAATAATAAAAATAAAGAAGAATAAAACAAATTAACTTGACAAAATAGGACAAATTATAAAATCATTATAACATATATTCATAAGTTTTGGGTTGAAAGCACAGTTTATCAGTGGCTGCTTATAACATTCTCTGCACAATTGTAGATCCTGTGAACTCAATAAGCATTTTTAGAGCTGCTCAGTGCAGTAAAAAGTCAGTTTTCTTGTGGCTTTAGGCCAGAGGCCTTAATGTGTTCATCAGTGCACCCAGTTTTTAAGATCAACTAACTGCTTGTCTTGATCTAAAGTCAAGGCAATTGCTATTAGAAAGTTATTGTTATTGGTCTTATATAGTTTCTATTTATAGTGTAATGCTAAGAGGGATTGATTTGGATCAGGTTGTATCAAATTAACACAATGAAGGACTCAGGCTATCATTTTGCTTACATTATTCACATCTAAATAAGCCTCTTAAAGCTATCCTGTTTTAAATGTTAAAATGCTAATCATTAAGAAAACCTTTTTCACAGGCTTGTGCACACCCCTGTTATGGATGAAAGTATTCAGACTGCTGGAATACCACTAACCTGTGTCAGAGTCCTGACTTTTCCCATTGTCAACATCATCATCATCATAGTTGTCATCATCATCATCATCGTTTTCACTAGCTAAAGCTTGGCTCTCTTGAGAGTATTGTAAACAACGGTTGTTAAATATTTCCTTCCATATTTTAATACATCTCCTCTGAAGTGGCTCTGAGCACTTGCACTCTCCCAGCACTGTATTCCTCAGCTCTTTCCACGCTGACAAACACTCCTGGTTGACCATCGGGAGCATGCATTTTGCTGTGTCTGCCTGGCATGCTCTCTGGAAGCTCTTATATACTAAAAAGCAGTAAGAGTCCTCTTGACAGCGTCGTTTTGCAATGCTGCAGTCGTTCTCTAATTCTTCCGGGTGTCCTTGGTCTTTGGGGTTTCTATGTTGCCTAAAATTCAGTTCAGTATCTGATCTTGAGGAGGTTTCCAAATAGTCTATAAAAACAGGTACAAACAGAGGTATAATCAAATAGAAGATGGATCATCATCACTGGTCAGCTCAAAACAAACTCAGGAGAAAGATAACTCTCTTAATGCAACAAAATGAATGAAATAGCCTTAGTTTCATTCTGAGCTGTTTGTAAATACATAATAATTTCAGAGTCTTGCAGACTAATGAATCTTCTTCATGCTTACTGTGTATTGTTAGCTGTATAATACAGTCTAACAATTCAGCTGCTAACAGTAATATGAGAAACCCTCACTAAAATTACTTCATCGTGGGATTTATCTCACATAATTTTAACCACCTACAGGTTGGACATATAATAGATTATCATCTTAATTCAGAGCATAATTTGTAAAGAGAGAATGACAATTCCAGCAGATCGTCCATTTGTTACCTAAAATAGCAATTTAAGTTAGACAGGGAGAATTAAGTCCTAAAAGTATCTACCAGCACAATAAGATATCATCTGTAGGTAAAAGTGATACTAGCATAACTCCATCAAAATTTTCTGCTATATTGGTGAGAAATCATAGAATCATAGAATAAGGGTTGGAAAGGACCTTAAGATCATCTAGTTCCAACACCCCTGCCATGGGCAGGGACACCTCACACTAAAGCGTATCACCCAAGGCTATGTCCAACCCAGCCTTGCACACCACCAGCGATGGAGCATTCACAGCTTCCCTGGGCAGCCCATTCCAGTGCCTCACCACCCTTACAGTAAAGAAT
>JAOEHY010043880.1:0-14929 GCA_025447955.1 Psilopsiagon aurifrons | reverse complement strand
CAGGAGCAGAGGGAAGAAAAAGGGGGAAGTGAGTGAACAAACTGCGTGGCTGATTTACAGCTTAAACCACGACACTCATATAGGTTATGTTTTGGTTAAATGACTTGGAAATGGTGCTGTTGCCAACATGCTGTTTTACAAATGGTGGGGACAAGCCCCACAGCAGCTCCAGGGAAGGAACTGTGGTTGAGTTTCAGGCAGAACAAACCCAGCCCATTTCCCAACCCAAAGGCAGGGTCCTAGCAAAGATGAGCACAGGGTGTAGACAACTCCACTGGATTGTACAAAGGTACCTATCTCTGAGACAGGGTGATTAAAAAAATGCAGAGAGAAGCAGAGGCAGCAGGCAACAAAGCAAGAAGGCAGAAGAACTGAATCTGCAAATAAAAGCACATCTGCTACCGTAACATGCTTCAGGAACAGTACTTTGACACAACCCTACTTATTTCACAAAGAAAATACAAAGAGGGATTCAACCTCATTGTCATTTTCTCTTCTAACACAAAGGATCCTCAGGACTGTAATTACTAACTAGCTTCTCACATCAAGAAAGAGAAATGCTGGTAGGAGGCACAGAATTCATTTTTAAGAAGATATAATTGTGAACAGATTTTTCTGATGAACCACAAAAGAGCAGATGCAAGCATGTTTAAAAAACTCTAAAATGGACACAGTAATTTTAAATAAAACTAATAGACAAGAGGTGCAAAAAGGGATCAAAGCAGCATCTGGTGATTTCTGAAAAAATAAGAAGCTGACTTTGAAAACAATGCTAAACCTTTGTTGTATTAGCAGTTACCAAAGGCTTCAGCAGAAAAGAATCAAAAGCACTGATGAACAGCAGCCTGCCTGTCATAATTTGAAGTTTTCTGTGAAACAACCAATTCCAGTCAAACTTTTCTTCTGAATTTGTTAATGGAAGTGACCTACAACTTGAACTTAAAAGCCAGAAATGGTGTTTCACACATACAGTATATGTCAGTCATCTGGATACAAAATTGAGCTTGACATAATACTTAAACAGATTTTGTACTTACAAAACATCTATTCGTAATATACTGACACTCAAAGGAAGAGACATGAGACTGTTCCAACAAAAAATTCCTTTGATTTTGTCCAAGGAAGAGCTTTCTTTGAACAACAGCCAGAATGAACAGTTGTAGGGAACAGAAATGGGGTCACTCCCAATTGGCTAGATATTTTAGACCTCTGGTGCATAAGGCTTTCACCAAAAACTTGCCAATATTATGCAGATCTGGCACAATACTTGCAATATATGCTTCAGAGTAAGTAGTTAATTTGAGTTGGCCAAAGCTCACACAAGAGAATGAAGCTGCTGTCAGGCAAGAGAAATTAATGCAAAGGCTGTACTGACAAATTCAGTATGGTATAACCATTACTAGCCTATGTGCATTTACAGAATTAAACAAAGAATTACTGGATTATTTGCTACTTTTAGCCCCCTTATTACACTTAGACATAACTAATGTATGCTAGCTACACTAGAAACAACATATTTAAAAATTGCATGAGGCTATTTACCCATCTTCAGTCTGAATGGAAATTAATCTAACTTGATTCAAAGTAGTGATTCACAATGACTTTATGCTTACAAAATGAACACTGGAGTGGTGCAAAATTACTTGATCCAGTGGATCCTTGCAGAAATGAAGAGCTTCATATAATTATAATCTTACTAGTGCATATTTGGGTTTGCCATACTTACATCACTTTCAAAATAGACTGTGTGAGAAACCACTACTTTAATCAGCAGAGAATTCATTCTTGAAGACAACTCTTGCAGATGCTTCTGGTTTAGAATTTTTGCTTTTGAGACCTTTCCAGAACTGATCATATGTACAAAAGAAGACAGCACAAGAACGAAAAAGAACATGAGAAGGCAACAGTTCTTTACAATAAAAAACCTGATTTAAGGGCTTTTTTTTTTTTTTTTTTTGAGAAGAAAACCCAACACAAGATGATGGCAATGTTTATTATTAAACTGCTTTCAGTGCTGTCGATGTTGAAAGAAGCATGAGGCTGGGGTGAGCTTTACTCCCTTTCAAGAACCCTCTTGAGTCATGAATCTCAGAAGGAACTTAACAGATGTTTTGAAATTTTTCAGTGTTGTGGCAATACAACAGGCTTGAGTTCAAACAAACTAGGGTAATGCTAAAGCCTTAACCCTTCACAGTCCCCTCAGTGGACACCATTAATATTGGCCTAAATAGAAGAACAAATAATTCATTGTTGAAAGGAATTCTTGCTCTCCAGAAGACATGGCCACCTGTCTCAACCACCACAGAACAGAAAAGTCTTCTAAAAGAAATGCAAGTTTGTTGCAAAGTAGGTATGAAACAAACAAACAAAATGAGAGAAAACCCCCAAAACTCTAATGGACTCCCTGAAGAATCTTAAAATTCGACTTGCATTGCTGTTAAAGGTCTCTATCTGATTTTGATATGGAGATCAGTCTTCTGGCTTTCCAGAAGAACTGACACTCAAGATCATTCCTGGTATATCACGCTGGAGATTCGTTTCCTCAAAGGCCTTTCAGTTTTAAATGCTACAGATATATTTTCTCTCTCCTACTTTTACAGTATCATCAAGGCTCATCAGCAACTTCTTGTGGATATAGGGAAGCAGCAAATTGTTAACAACATAATATTGTCTAACTAATCTGAAGGCTTAACATATAATAAATTGTAAGACTTGGATGCAAATTTGTGGTACTTCACATATAAAGAGAAAGCTTAAAATAAAGCAAATCTGATCATACACAACTGTTATCTAGGAGTAGGAGAGAGGAAACTGTGTTTATAGCTATAGGTACTGACAATGCAGAGAAAAAAAGTGCATGTAAACCAATAAACTTATGAATCCATGGTACAATTTAAACATTGCTGGTTACTAACTCCTTCCAAAAGCCATACACGAGCTTTGGGATAAATGCATTTATCTGTTGAGGAAATGATAGCAGAAAGTATATTACAATGACACAGACTGTAATCATTAAAAGGTTTTGCGTTATTTAAGAGTAAGGTTATTGAACAATAATATGCAAGCTTTTGGACACCTTCATCAAGCTGCTCATCCATATGCTACCTTAAAATCAATGAGGAGAAATTAGCTTCTCCAGAGAGTTTATTTTATTCTGTCTGAGAAATGTGAGATGACTACTGCTGAACACAGAACTGATGCAAAAAGAGTGATCTAGATCTTCCCACAACATGGCTCACAGTGAAATAAGCATGCACAGAACTGCTAAGTTTGGAGAGTGATTGAGAAAGGTAGCCATTTTACAGAAGCTATCAAAGGCCTTTTCTGCTTCCAAAATTATGTCATGTCCTCAGGTTTCAAGTCTCAGTTTAGAGTCTGATTCTCAGGAAGAGCAAGGCACCTACTGGACGTCTAGATTCAAAGAAGGACTGTGCAAGAGAAATGAGTTAGACTTCATAGCATCATAGAATCATAGAATAGTTAGGGTTGGAAAGGACCTGAAGATCATCTAGTTCCAACCCCCTGCCATGGGCAGGGACACCTCATACTAAACCATGTCACCCAAGGCTCTGTCCAACCTGGCCTTGAACACCACCAGCGATGGAGCATTCACAACTTCCCTGAGCAACCCATTCCAGTGCCTCACCACCCTTACAGTAAAGAATTTCTTCCTCACATCCATTCTAAACTTCCCCTGTTTAAGTTTCAGTTCATGTCTAAGCACAAAATGACACTCCTCAGCCTATTGATGATCAGTTCTTTCTTTGTATGCACATATTAGATTAAGGTGGTTTACCTATTGTTCAATTAAAGCAATCTACTGAGCAAGTTTGTAATAGATAACCAGACACTTATGGGTGTAGCTAAGGTCACAAAGAATTTCAGGGAAATCTTCCAGGTTGAAAAAATATTGAATTTAACAGCAGGATGTATTTCTCTTTTCTATATAAAAGATATTAAAGAGTCTACTCCTGACTTAGATCCTTACTGGCATTTAACCACAATGTCAGTCTCCACTGTGAAGCTATTACATCTCAATGAGAAGCTTTGGAAGAAATTGATATTTCGCTGAAGTTGTACATCAGTGTATGTGGTTCATTACAAAGTGAAATGGACTCTTTTGCATTTAAATGGGTGAGGAGATGAAAACATTAAATTGTGGTTCATTACAAATAAACAGAAGACTGTCCATTCATTACAATCTCTTTCCCCCTGACTCAGCTGGTGAGCAACCAAATAACTAATACAAGCTGTGTATATGTGAAAATCCGGTAACTTGATACCATTTGAAAGGTTTGTGCCTTTACTACACTTACAGAAAGATGTTGATTTGCATCCTGCAGAGTAACTAATATTCTGTAGCTAATTGTGTGCACTGCCATGACAGAACATCTAAAGAAGGACATTGCTGCATGCATCTCAGAGGGAATGGGAAGGTACTTCATTTATAGCCACCCATCTGTCTAGTCATGGCAGAATCATGTACAAGCACAATGCACAAATTGGTACGTCCTTCAGGAATCGCTCTCCCAGCACACAGCCTGGCTCCCTGCACAACTCAATTCACACACCAGTATGCTGTGTTATAAGATTCTGTATATTGTCTGCTTGATGACAGGCACAGAAATATGAATTAGAGAGTTAGAGGGGAGAAGACAAATGTAAAGCTTAATATCAACCTGATGAGCAACAACTGCATTTTACCTTTTTTTCCTAGTATTTATGTTGCTGGTGTCTCCCAGTGGGATATTGCCCTGGAAGTGAAAAAATACAGCAATTTTCAGCTTCAAGAGGTCTTGCCCAAATGTCGCTGACCAAATGTTCTTCTGGAGAACAGAAAATAAGTTTATTTGCAGTTTTCAATGATTCTGAGATTTTTAACAGCAATTAACTGTTAAAAATATTGATAACAAAATTCATCATCAACATGAAAGCAAAAGGAAGTCATCAAACAGGCTTCTCAGCGGCACACGCAATAAACACATCTTTTTTTAAAGAGTCAGAGAAAGCACTTTTCTTATGTGTAAGCAAGGGACTCCACAGGGTATCACTCCACCACACTTCAGAATACTGACGTCCTGAAGCTAATGCTGACCAAGCTCCTGTGTCTGCAAGAGGCAGCTCAGCAGGATGCACATGTCCGAATGAAAAGGCAACATTACACCTAAAACAGAATATCTCTCAGCAGGAATACAGAATGGATATGGCATCATACAAATGCAGTTGCATTGCTTCTAAATTACTTAATTGTAAGTTACATTCAGTGATGCCAGAGTCAGTGTAAGATGCTTTTCATTTCTGCAGTGGCTAATATTATGCAGTGCTGTCAATGCAGCATTAGATTAGCCTTGCAAATATGTCTTTATTACACTGTATGATAATCTGTACTGTAGGCAACTTCCCTTCCACAAATTATTTAAAAAAAAAAAAAAAATATTCTGTACTATATGTTGACATATTTGGTTTGGTCTATTTGCAAATACGGATGTGCTTGTGGGAGGCATTTTCATGTTTATGGCGATAAGTGTCTGATCAATTCCTATCACCCTGTATGGATTTCTGCTTCATACAGTTTTAATCTACTCTGACTCTTCTTCTTGATGTTCAATCCAGACCACAGACTTCCTCAATTTCTTTATGAAAAACAACTGCATTTTCATACAAACATTGCTACTCGTTTGATGATAGCAAGTGAAAACAGTGTAACCATAATAGGCATAGCCGAAAAATAGTCCTCATTTTTTGCTCACATTTCTGATATTTCCAAGACTTTTAAGAAGTCACTCTATAGATTAACCAGTTGCATCTTAATTTTAGCATCTGTAATGTGAGTCTTGTCAATTACTTTTGCTCAGAGAAAGAAGTTCTGTTCAGTATTGATGAATGTGTCATAGCTGAAACTAGAAGTAAGGCACTAACGCAGGCATTGTCCTCCACTTCCCAATGGACAAAATGCGGGAAGAGTGACAGAAAATAAGGAGTTGTCTAGGGAAAATTCTTTTTCCTTCTGTTGATTGACCATTGAAAGATTCCCCTGCATGGCTGCCATGACTAAGGAGGTGGGGAGTAGGAGGCTGTGAATCTTACTCAGCAGAAAAAACAATTACAGCAGAAAGAGTGTAATAATTTATTAAGAAAAAAAAAAAAACAAAACAAAAAAAAAAAAAAACCCCAAAAAAAAAACCCCACAAAAAACCAAGACTGGTCAGATAAAACAACACAAAGCAGACCAAAACCTTCAAATCTATAAAGGCCTTTGAGCCAAGAACTGAGAGATATAGTCACTTGCTTAAATATCTCAAAGACATATTTTAATCTAGACAAATATGTGGCAGTTCATATCAATTTACATTCATATTCATTGGCAGCCTTTGTGTACTTTCTCTGACATACAAACTACAGCACTTCCAGGGCATATCTGCCAGTTAGGAAGGGGTCAACCTTTCAGGTTGTTAAACTAAAATTTTGCTCAGATTTAAAACAATAGGAAAAGTTACTGTGCCAACTAAAATTGTTGGAAGAGATGCATGTACTTCACCAGTAGTTATATCTGAGGATAATTCAGCTGTGGTATGTTGCCAGCTGTTTCTGAAGATCAGCATAGTGAACAGGAGCTGATGTTCCCAGAGGTGTGAAAGGTTTGCAAAATATTTTTTTCAAGATATCAGATACTCCATCTGTGGCATCTCACCACTCTAACAGTTAAAGAAATGTCATTTTAAGAAGCATCCTCAAGGAAATAGTAATTTGGAGGTTTCCATAAAATCCCAGCAGGGAGACAACTGTCTGGAAGACTGCATTGCAAAGTGCACCATCTCTGCAAGAACTTGAAAGGAGGGACATTGACATTTTGTGTCATTGACGTTACTGAAAGACTGGCAGGAAAGGACAAAATACTGTGTAACACGTCAATAAAACTGAATTTATTTTTTTTTCCCATTTTTTTTTATGTATAGGAATGTTGAGAGGTGGAAAAGAAACACCTACTGCTAACGTGTAATAATAACAATGCAAGTGTCAACCTACTTGGCCTAGTAAAAGTAAAAATCAAATTAAAAACAAAGAGAACTTTGAAACAGTGCTGACCCTATTCTTTAATTTTAAAATATGACACTAGCAAACTGAACAATATATTTTTAAATATTTATTCTGATGGGACAATGTTTCATTTTAAATATCATGCTGTCATTCCAGGCATATGTTTCAAAGCAAAGCTTCATTCGATGGTTGAAGTATCCTCACTAACACAAGAGGGCATGGTCTAACTGCTGCAGTGTGCTCTTTGGGGGTATTTTAAACTTCTGCAAGCAAGCCAGACAGACTGCTGATTGACCCAAGAACTGTGTCACAGCTCTCACTAGTAAGAGAGATATATACTACGAGGTTTTTTGAGTGATGTTGTGTGAACATTCTAATCCAAATTCCATTTTAAAGACAAAACAGGAGTCAGGCTCTTAATGATGCAGTAGCACTAAAAGACATCACTTCTGTTTCTCATACTCAGACTTCTGTACTCACAAGACACAGTCCTAACTACTGATCACTGGCAAAATTCACATAATCTAGCAAAAGGACCTGCAGAGCATTATGTAATTAATCTCCTAAATCTGAAGATAGACCTCTAATAATGCCAGTGCAAATATTATGAGGAATCCAAAATTTTTCTTTATGCCACAGGGTGCTAATATAAGAATTTGGTGGGACATCGAGCCTTTTTACAGCTGCTTAGAAACACTGCCACATCAGTAAGAGGAAGAAGGCAAAATACCTTGGGTTTGTGGGCGGACGGGCATTTTTTGGTTGCAGTTATTAAGTAACAGTTTGCAAAAAGTAACAGAGTTTGGGGAAGCAGGAAATCCCATGGCTGTTGTCTTCCACATCCCTTCCAACTAAGGCACCTCCCTCCCCTGTTGTTCTTCTGTGTCACAGGCTATGGAAGGTAAACTCTCAAGTATGAAGCTCAAGTTTGTCCAGAGTTGCAACTGTGGTGCATCTGGATACCATGGCTGTGCCTGTGTAATGTGTTCCCTGAGTGGCCCAGGACAGTCTTCTGCTCAGATGCACTGACTGTCCGGAGACAAGGGACTGACTTGAAGCTAAGAGACTGACTGAACTTTGAGTCACCTTCTGTCATGATTAATTATTTGACTGAGGAGCTGTCCAGATGGAAATTTTAGAGAGTTGTAGATTCCCCCAGGCAGCTCCTGGTATACCTCATTCAATTTTTTTGAATCAAGACATTAAATGTCTTGATTAATGTCCTGAGTAGAGTGCCCTAGTCAGCTCCTACTGGAGAACTTATTAAATTGCATGTAGGTAAGACACATGAAAATAGGTTGTAAAAACTTGCTGCAGATGCAGAAATGTTTATGTCTTTTGCATGTGGTTTTAAGATAGCTAGATGTTTTCTACGTCAGTTAAGACAGCTCATGAAAATCAACCATACATGCTCTGGAGTGGTCAAGTAGTACAGCAAGCCAGTAGAAGAGTGCTTTGGGGAGTATTGTCCAATCTAAAAATACCATAGCACAGATCCTTGCAACAAAGACTACATTTTCCATCTAGACAGGAATCAAATGTTTGGGTGATTACATTCCTAACACAAGTATTAGCATGTGTCAAGGTCCTAAGTTTGGTGGGTTTTGGGGTGGTTTTGGGTTTGTGTGTGGTTTGTGGTGTTTGTTTGTTTTGTTTTTTTTTTTTTTTTTTAACAAAAAACAGTTCTCTGTGCATAATTGAGCATGCAACAATTACCCAGCATCAAAGAAGCATCATTCACAGAAGGTTTGGATCTGGCTAAGCTCTCCAAATAGTTAGGGGAAGGTGTTAATGCTATCTCTTCTACCACGCACCCAAGCAGGAAGTGTGTTACTAAGGAATCACAACAGGATGGGAACTGCAGAATGACTAACTTCATTTCTCACCTTCCCATAGTTTGGGTTTCCACAGAATCTATAAAACTGTAAGATTATATATAGAAAGAGCTGGCAACAATGTATTTAAAATCCAGCTCAAAATTGCGAACTGAGAGATAAATAGTATTTGTTTAATGAGATTCAACAAAAAGCTAGGAGTTGGGAAAAGGCAAATCCTGTGTGACATCTGCCAACAAATGCAATCTCCCTAATTCTGCTTTTCGATGTCTTGTAAAAAAACCCTCAAACCTTAAAATGCTCATTTTTAATTCTTTCTAGTCTAATTGTTAATTTCCACATACGTTTTTCAGACAAACTCAAACAAAAGTTTTTGAAATTCAACTGTTCACAAATGAATTAAGTAATGCACCGTATGTAAGCAATATCAGTTAGGAAGGAAGGGAGGGATGGACGGAGTAAGCAAGACAGGAAGGCAGGAAGACATAACTTCTCTCATGTAACATCATGAACATAAGGAACTCTGCAGATGTTTTACAAAGGATCCAAAACTGACTGGACAAATTCATGGAAAAAAGCCCATTTGGGAATCATTCAATACAAACTTATTGCTATGGCTCAAGAAGTCTGGGAAAATTTCTGTGCAGTGTTGCTTTCAGCTTAAACTCTTCTCTAGGCTGTCAGTACCCTATAATTAGTATATTTTAGTCAAGATATGAATTGACTGAATATTTTGTCTAATCTGACCTGCTAAAGCAGGTTCACTTAGAGCAGGTTACACAGGAATGTGTTCACGTGGGTTTTGAGTATCTCTAGAAAAGGAGATTCCACAACCTCCTGGGCAGTCTGTTCCAGTGCTCTGCCACCCTCAACATAAAGAAGTTTTTCTTCATATTCAGAGGGAACTTCCTGTGTTTCAGTTTGTGGCTGTTGCCCCTTAACTTGTCACTGGATATATATGTCACTATCTAGCACTCTGAAATCTCCAAGTATTGGATAGTAAACTACTACTCATCTTCTGGTTTTTACTGTTCCTTAACATTACATTTGCTTAATACTTAGTCAAACTGAAATAAAATATGAAATATTTCTATTGCAAAACTCACATATGAAAATCTCAATGAGCTAACAGGTACAGCTTATAGCTAAAAAAGATCCCCTGTATGGAAAAAAACCCAATCAGTATCCAGCATTAAACACTATCTGTAGATATGTGTATCTTCAGCAGCTGCTTCTCTGCTCTGTGGCCACTGAATAATGAAACTTTTCTAGGAAATACTTAACTGGAAGCTATAGGAAGATAGTTACGTGTAAACTACAGAGAAATTACTTTGAAGTGCTCCGCTGCAGCTCAGGTAAGCTCTGTTGAATTCCTACATGCTGCTGGCTACTCCAGGAACAACAAAGAGACATGCATCAACCAGTGAAACAGAAGATTTCAATCTGGTATCAGGAAAACCTGTATTTTGTGGGTTTAGTACTTGAATCACCAATCTACCACCTTCTTCTTCCTACATATGATACCACCTTTTTAGCAAGGAAGCACTGATATTACATGTTCCCTTAGGCTTTTTTTTTTTTTTTTTTTTAACCTGTATTTCCATTTGGATTATTTTCTCATTTCCACTTCTTGTTTACTTCTCTCTTATATTAAAACCAGCCTTTTAATGAACCATAAGCTTAATCTGGCAACCCTGCAATACTGCACTGAGTACAGTGCTTGAATTTGTACTTCACAAACATCTTGACATTTTTACACGGCTATTAAAAGGATAAACTTTGAAAAATAGTGCATTCAAAGTAGCAATGTCTAAGAAGGAAAAGACTTATGTATACTTATTAGATTGCCTCTCCCAGATATATTTAAAAAAATAAAAGTAAAACAACAGTAATGTTTTCAAGCTAATGGACTAATAATAAACTCACGCAATAGATGAATACTCATAATTTTAAAACACCGGCAACTATTTCTATTTATTTATGGAAGTAGTGTGGATAAGCAGCAGGAACCTGCAGAAAGACACATTAAATAAACACTACAGATCTGCAAAAATCCACAGAGGAAAAGTGTTTGTTGGGAGCCACACTATGAAAGAATGTTTCAGCAAGAAATCATGTTATGCATTTACTCCTATTTGTTAACATGCACCCACCATAACTGTGCAATTACACTTCGTTATTACCTGCATGTGTTTACTAGTGTGCTAAAGGCAATATGTTTACAAAGCATTTCTGTACACACTGCATTAAAAAAGCATGAAAAACTGTATCCCACTATTTCTACTCCAGTCTACCATGTCAAATGAGAGGCTGTTACAGCCTGGATTTGCTGAGCCTCTGCACAGTTTCTCACCTGTGAACTCCAGTTTATGTAATCAAGAGCTACACAGTTCATTTCTGTATCTGTAACCATCCCTGTGGCCCCTCCAAGAAGTCCATTCCATGTACTGGCCTCAACACAATTATTTTATTGACACTTCTCAGCTGAAAGACTTATGCAAATGCTATCCAATTTTCCAGCTCTTTCTAAAAGATCAAAAGATGCACCTTGGATAGTAGAGAGGAATTTACACTGATGAGTGCCTATTGTGTTGAATACAAATGCTGCTCATCATGTTTGCCCACAGCTAAATATGTTTGTCTCTGAAATAAGTAACTGCAGTTAAACCACGAAAGCATCCTTGCATTGGAGATAGAACAAGTTTGTGTTGGAGAACACCTTTTGCTTGAACAGCCCCCAGGCTAAGATCTCCAAGGCCTCCTAATTAGGAAGGATAGCACTGAGCTTGAAACTTGTCATTCCAAATAAAACAGATGGAAAGGCCATGTCATTTCTGCTTGGACATAATAACAACTGTTAGGTTATTGCTACAGATAATGGGTCTTGAAGGTTGAGATCCGGTTGTGGCAGAGACCTGTAGGTAGCAAACCGCCCCAGTCCCTGGGTTCATTCATGCACTGGGAGGCAACCTTTAGAGGACATTAGGACCAGAGGACAGGTTGGCCAAGTCACTAACCTATCCCTTCTAAAACTTTCTTTCAAATATAGAAGTACCATATTTAGCTGTTGTCCAGACAACATCCCTTTCTTGTATCACCCCATTACACAGCCTTTATTAGTTTAGCTGTCTGCATTAGATAGATTGTTGCTCTTTCTGTCCCATATCAAGGTTAGCAATAAAGATCATATTAGTTACTTAAACAATATTTAGAAGATGTGAAATTAATTAACAGCATTTTTCAAAAAACACTGCTAGAGAATAAGGCATTTTCAAATATCTCTCACAATTTCTAATATTTTTGATGATCAAAAGGATGATATTAATTTTAAAACTAGTCATAGATTTGTAAGACTTCAACTCTCATATGCTCCCTAAATCATTAATTATATGCAGAAAAATGATTCATACAAGTTACTTTGAAAAAGTGAAAAAAAATAAATCATTCTTATGATCTCTGTGCTACATGACACATATGGTTATGGGGATATATTTTACCCCACTAGACATATACACCAAGAACAAAAGGGTGAAAAAAAGATTTTAAGGGGATATAAGTAGCAAACAAGATACTTAATTCTCTCAAGTGGTGATGTAAGGCATACCCTGAGTAAATTACTGAAAATACCATCTGCTTCACAGCGTAAGTACAACAGCATTAATTGCACTCTCAGGTAAACACGTATCGTTGTAGTATTTTTAAGATTGTTGTACATTTCACATCAGAAGGCAACATTACTAGAAGTAATTTAAGCACATGTCTAACAATGCCCCAATGTAATCCTAACAGCACCACAAACATGAAAATAAATTGTAGGCACTGCAATGTTTTGAGACCATGTTAAAGACTTTCTTATCCCAGCTTCTGATGCAAATATTTTTACACCAATACTTTGCAATTTGATGCATCTCCTTTTTACGAAACTAAACTTTAGCAAGTTAAAGAAATACAT
This sequence comes from Psilopsiagon aurifrons, assembly GCA_025447955.1. Lineage (NCBI taxonomy): Eukaryota > Metazoa > Chordata > Aves > Psittaciformes > Psittacidae > Psilopsiagon > Psilopsiagon aurifrons. The sequence goes on along the minus strand of JAOEHY010043880.1, from coordinate 2,104 downwards.
TTTTAAAATATTCAGAAAATCTGAATATATGCAGCTACTGCAAAACCGCACATTTCAGTGCAGCTACAGTGGAATGTATTTCTTTTTTCTATTCTTGCTATTAAACCATACAATCCAATGCAAATCTATTTTACTTTTCCTTCTAAGTTCTTATGAAATTAAAAATATTAATGCAGAAAAAAGAAATTATATTTAAAAAGTCATACAAGAGACTATTAAAAAAGTACTTTTCAAATGGATATTCTATCATAGCACTGGGAAAAAGTATGTTAACACATTTACTGATTTTTGAATATGTAGAAATGCAGCAATCATTCTGTTCTGTAATGAAAATTAGAACTCTAGCATACTACTTCACAAGACAATCTCAGTGCCCTCTATCTATATCTTATGCGTATCTATTTTTTTATTTTATTAAGATCATTTGTTTTAGTAGCACTCAATAGTTTTTACAACTCCAAGACAAATGAATTTGGCTTTCCTATATCCCTAATGAAAGATTTTTCAGTGCTTTACCCTTGTTATTGCCACATATTTCACGGAATCATAGAATAGTTAAGGTTGAAAAGGACCTGAAGATCACCTGGTTCCAATCTCTCTGCCATGGGCAGGGACACCTCCCACTAACCCATGCCACCCAAGACTATGTCAATCTAGCCCTGAACACCGCCAGTGATGGAGCATTCACAACTTCCCTGGGCAACCCATTCCAGTGCCTCACTACCCCAACAGTAAAGAACTTCTTCCTTATATCCAATCTAAACTTCCCCTGTTTAAGTTTGAACCAGTTACTCCTTGTCCTCTCACTACAGTCCCTAACGAAGAGTCCATCCCCAGCATCCCTATAGCCCCCTTCAGATATTGGAAGGCTGCTATGAGGTCTGCACGCAGACTTCTCTTCCCCAGTCTGAACAGCCCCAACTTTCTCAGCCTATCTTCATATAGGAGGTGCTCCAGTCCCCTGATTATCCTCATGGCCCTCTTCTGGACTTGTTCCAACAGTTTCATGTCCTTTTTATGTTGAGGACACCAGAACTGCATGCAATACTACAAGTGAGGTCTCAAAAGAACAGAGTAGAGGGGCAGGATCACCTCCCTTGACCTGCTGGTCACACTCCTTTTGATGCAGCCCAGGATATGGTTGGCTTTCTGAGCTGTGAGCGTACACTGCCAGCTCATGTTAAGTTTCATGAAATCACATGAAATACGAAATCACAACTGCAGTTTCAGATCATTTTCACCAAACTGGAAAGCTGCTTGCCTTGAGCAAAAGATTTCCATCTGTGGTAAAACTTTTCTCTGGTTTTGACATGCTCACTGATACCTGGAATCATTAGGAGTTTTCTAATGATTTTAGGATTTCATCAAATTATAGGTTAGTAGCTTTATAGGTTCCGTACATAGTACAGTAAAATAAGTGTTTTATATAACTCGAAAGATATAATAAATGCAGGCTATAAATGCCACAGTACTCATAACAAAGCTGCTTATAAATCAAACACATTCTGTAAATAAAATGCAACCAAATATTATCAATTTGCACAAAAAGAATTTAAAGCTTTGTCTGGCAGCTAAAATAAAAATGCCTTAGAAGAGGCTTAAAATAGTGAAACTACAAAGTGAGTCAATATCACCTAAGAATATAGAAGATAGAGGGAAATAAATGGTCCCAAATTCCATTTTTCTTGTAAGTACAAAAATTCACTAAAGGCACTTCAAATAACTTGCACACGTATTATTAATTATCCTTCCTTTGCTTGTGTCAACTTATTTTTGCAATGACTCTTTAATTTAGCTTGTGCCACTGCTTTTTACTTATGCTGTTGACAATATATTTTTCCAGCTACATAGCCTGTTTTGTATTCCAGTGAGAGCAAAATCTGGAAGCGCCATTTTTCATGCTCACTTAAAGAAGGTCATGTTTGTCATGCAATAATTCTTACTACCTAAGATATCCGGATGTCCCACTACATCGGCTTTCTCCGTACTTCTACTATTAAGAACTATTTGTATCAGAAATAAAGATTCTTAAACTAAAGTTACAGGAAAATAGTTCTGATTTTCTTTTTTTTTTTTTTTTTTTTTTTTAACGTATTAATATATA
>JAOEHY010043879.1:0-35819 GCA_025447955.1 Psilopsiagon aurifrons | reverse complement strand
TAATAAGATAAAAAAAATAAGAAATATATAAATTTTAACTTTACTTTTTTACACTCAAACTCCCTTATTTCATATGAAAGATTTCTTAACTGAAATGACTTATTTCGGGGTTTTTTTCACAGTTAGTGTAGTAGAAATGTAAAAAAGAATCTTCATGCTATAAATCTTTAAGTCAACTAAATGCATTCATTTCATAGAATAAACATGTTGGCTAATGTAAACATTTTCAACATGAAGAATAATGTTAGCTTTATATTGAATCATTTTTTTTCAATTTCAGATGAGTTACTATCAAATGTTTTTATTTAATCCACCTTTAGTTTTAGCCACCTTTTATTCAAGCTATGTTATTATTTCCCTAGTTGTTCATTATAGGATTTCTTCTTAATAGCATATACCCCATTCCTAATGTACATTTCTGCTTAAATCTCTTCTTTAAATTATGCCACTATATTACCTGCAATTAAATGTCACCTATTAAAAATTACGGCATGCAAATGGGTATATTTGCAGGCTACCAAGAGAGAAGGGTGTTTGTGGTTCTTTGGCTTCGTTTCACAAGTTGATTTATTTAGCTTGAAAAGAAGGGGAAAATGATAAACATCCTTCACCAAGGGATAATGGTGGGTTCTTTCACTTATATTAGGAATAGTCCTTTGTTCCACCTAGAAGCGTGCTAGACATTAAATACAAAATTCCTTACAGCACTTTAAATTCAACTCACAGCCAAATAACATCAAAGAATAAACACTCATTTCAGTGATTCTTAGGGGAAACAGAATGGCTCAGCTGTCTATTTGGCCTTCACTTGAGCTGTGGCAGGACCTTGTGAGTGGTAAGCCAAGATTTACAAATGACAGAAAAAAAACTTCTCTGCAGAATCTGTTGATGCTCCTTCTAGCACTGTTCCTTCTTTCCTAAACTTCCTCCCTCTTCCAAACTGCTCACCTACCCTTTCTTCTGCTTGTCCACAAATTTTATCCACAAGAAACTGTTTTGCTAAGAGGCCTGAATGTTCTCACTATGTTCTTAACAGTGAATTGAAAGCCCTATGCTTTAATTACACTGGGATTCTGTTTGAGCAAAATAGTGTAGCAATAGGAAAATGTTACTGTAATTACAGAACTATGCAAAGAAAATGGCTATTATGCATGTTAGCTCCCCTTTGTACTTCAGTAAACAGATTATAAAGAGCTCTTCTATGAGTATGTCATTTACAAGACTTTTAAATCTTTGTTTTAGTGATTACAAACTTAAGCTACAGCATAGGATATGGCCCAACGAATCATAGAGTGAACAGGAATAAAAAACCTGTTGATTACCTTCTGCTCGTCATAGTTGTCCATGTACATGATTTTAACCCAGTGTAAATGCAATAACCTTAATATGCATATCGATACTACTAGTACTCTCCTCTTGTCTAAAGATTGTCTGTATTACTGAATACTTATGGGTTACATTTGGCCCTCTACCTTTTATCATGATGAATTCCATCATCCAATTATCAATTTCAGAGAAAGATATTCAAATGGCTAAATACTGCAGAATTAAAAAAAACATGGGATTTAGCATGAAGAAAGATACAATGATAGGTGGTACATTTCATGAATTATTAGCTAAAAACCCACTGATGAAGAAAATGAAAGTTAAATGAAGTACTTCTTCCAACATCTTTTAGTCAATCTATGAAATTCTCTGTAGCTGGAGGTCAAGGAGTCAAATGGTATAGCTGAATTTCTAAAACAGCTGGATAATTTTATTATCTGATGCATAACTTTGGTAGTTAATGCCATTGGCTTTATAGCATTAACTGAATCAGGAAGGTATCTTTATCTCCACTTTGCTACTGCACAGTCAGCCAACGGTATGATGAAGTTTATGGCTGAAGACAGCTGTAATCTCCCTTTAGCAAATCTCTTTTTCAGATGGAACAAACAAAATTCTCTTGGCCTTTTCTTGTATCTGATGTGCTCCAGGCTCCAGAGCATTTTGGCCCTCCACTGAGCTCTCACCAGAATTTCCATGGCTTTCCCGTACTAGGGAGATCCAAACTAGGCACAACACTCCCTATGTGGTATCACAAGTGATGAAGATAGAGGATAATCACTCCTGTCAACTGGCGTGTTATACTCTTGCAAATGCAAGCAGGTGTATGGTTGGTGTATGTCCCAATACATTCTTTATCAGGACCCCCGGTTCCTGCCTTTCAAACCTGACTTCCAGCTGTTCAGCAGCAGGTCTGCATGGCAGTACAGCTTCGCATTCACTGTTTTTGAACCTCATGCAGCTGAGGTAATCCCATTTATCCCGTTCAGATCCCTCGTGCTGTGCTGAGCAATCGTGCCTCAACACTTATCAATCAGTCAGCCATGTTTGAAAACTTTTAGTTGTAGCATTTCATTCCATCATCTTGGTCATTAATGAAGACATTAAGCAAAATGTGTACAGTCTGAGCTTTGGTTTTATGAAATTCACACCAGCATGGGATCTTCCCAATCAGATGAATGAGAAAATGAACATCCTAAAAGGCAGTGAAAAATTATAAACAACAGTAATAATTTCAAGTATTGACAAAAATTGTTATGTGAGATATAAGAAAGATCCATATAAACACAATCGAGGAAGCAGAAGGAGGAAGTATCTAATCAGGTACATCATAGTTATGTTTTTTAACATTTTATAGTGTACATAATGTCCCTGAGTATATGTTAGAGACTTCATTAGGGACTGTAGTAGTAGGACAAGGGGTAACGGTTCAAACTCAAACTGGCAAAGTTTAGGTTGGATATAAGGAGGAAGTTCTTTACTGTAAGGGTGATGAAGCACTGAAACAGGTTGGCCAAGAATGTTGTGAATGCTCCATCGCTGGCAGTGTTCAAGGCCATGGACAGAGCCTTGGGTGACGTGGTTTAGTGGGAGGTGTCCCTACCCATGGCAGGGGGGTTGGAACTAGATGATCTTAAGGTCCTTTCCAACCCTAAATATTCTATGATTCTATGATACTATTATTCTATGTCAGGGGACATATACTTTTTAATGGGACTTCTAGAGTAGAATCCCTTCTCAAATGCATACTTTTGTAAATATCTCCTTTTTCAAGGTAAAGGAAGAATGATGCATAATAATGATAGAATACATAAAGTAGAAAACAATTATTTTTGCTAGAAAGTCAATTTCAGTGACATAATGTAAAAAGTAGTGGATCTCAATTTGATCTTTTCCTCATGGAGTAATAAATTTATTGGCAGGGAATAGTTGCATAGACATTCTACAGCTGCATAATAATCAGCCAAATATTGTGATTTATCATTAAACATGGTTTTGACTGTTCATAAAAAACACTGTTTCTTTTTTAGCCAATAAGACAATGTTGCTGAAGGTACGTTGTTAGTGCTGTGTTTCTATGAAATCTTACCAACATCAATGAAGGTCCAAAAATCTCAGCTGCAGGTGAGTACACAAAATCTATAATATTTTTTTACTTCTATTGACCTAGGAAAAATGGAATTACCATAGCACGTTACAAGAAAGGTTTGCCTTTCTCAGTATTTATCTGTCAATTTGTAAGGTAAGGGGAAACCTACAAGTGACACCAAAGATTTCATATTCCTAGATCTAATAGTTCATTTATTCCCAGACATAGTACTGAACTTTTGATCTATATGTGCTTGTACATTGTATTCTTTTTATTGTTAGCAATTCCATATATTTTCAAGTATCTTTATTTACATAGTAATGAATTTACTAATTAATTGCAAATAACCTATTTTAATTGTTCAGAATTTATTGTTCTTTAATGCTTTTGTTACTGAATTTGTTTAGTGTCTTTAATTTACCTTTTCGTCTTCTTCTCAGGTTTTATAGCCACAAGATCCAGTAGTATAACTCTTCATATTAAGGCACTGCATTGCTTCTCTAAAGAAGCCCATCGATGATAGTAGGACTCCTCTTATTACTTTGCCTAGTGGAGTTGCTCTGGAAGTAATTACAGCTGGAGCATCATCAGTTTCTCTTATAAGCCTTTCAATGGCTGTAATTATTTTCTTTCTTTGGGCTTTCACTATAACATCCTGCTTTAATTGCAGTAGTGAAACGAAATTAAGACACTGGGTCCGTATTTTTTTCCATTACTGGAAACCGACATTTCACAGGGTAAGTAGTTTTCCTACTAATCAGGCATTTAAGTGAAAAGAGTAGGAGGAAAGGAAAAAGCAATATTAAGGAAACCAGGCTGACCAAGGTAAGGTGCATGGTATGTTAATACAGGTCAGCACAGTTCCCATGGAATGGTATAAACATCACAAAGTTACTCCTATATTCCTTATAGTTTTCATAAACTTTTTAGCCCAATGAAGGAAAAAAAAAAAGGAATCTCATTACAGAAAATTTCTTCTTCAGGCCTTAAGTCTTAAAAGCTCTAAGACATTAACAAAAGAATAAATACTGTGAGCCTGTAGCATTGAATATGCTGCTTCTAAATCCTGAATCTGGACTGCCCCCACAATCCAGTCTTACACTCTAAGGCGTTATGGACTCACTGCATAGAGTGGCAGATATTCATTGAAGCATTAAGCTTTCCTATCTCTGTTTTTGTCTCTAGATCAAATATGTGCCATGAATACAAACAGAAAACATTTTTTCCTAGTAATGATTTTGGATTTTTTTTTTTTTTTCATCCAAGAAGATTAATAAGATGCTTTTTTAATTTTTTTTTTCCAACTGAGATTTAGTGGAATGACTTATATAACTCAGTCAGAAAGATACATGAATTTTAATACTCTTTTGACCATATAGGTGGTGGGGTGATGATTACTTGATTCTGTTTGCAAAAGCAATTACTGCTTAAAAGAAAGAAATAGATCATTTTATTTTCTTTATGAAGGCTCTGCTTCATTTTATCATATCCTTAGGGCTACAGAAAAACCTGCACTGTTTTTTTGAATCAAGTTCTAAATGATCTACATATAGTGAAAGAAAGACATAGTTTTAAAGATCTATTTATGGGTTTTTACTCACCAAGTAACTGAAGTAAATTAACATTATAGATATTAGGCAATAAATATGATTACAATTGTTTGGCGTGAGATGATATGGACAAGAATAATTTCCTTTCTAAAATTAAACAATCCAAAGTGATTTTGATCCTTGAGTCAAAGCTGAGGCATTTTATCACATACCTTAGTTTACATCTCTGGAGGACAAAATGAATTTATTTCTTAAATATGAAGGCATAATGGTAGTGATTCATTACAGCTAGACAGCAGTGATGCATTATCACCTTCTATGTATCTTAACTTCTTTACAGAAAGCTCAATGTTAATGCTTAATTTGCAATTCATAAGAAATAAATATAAGTCACTGACTGAAAATATCCCACTAACCATTAATGCATAAAAAGGACAGTGTTACAAGATGTCACATTTTTCCCTCAGTAGTAGAGCCAAAGTTTATTACTATTTGTACTGAAATAGTTTGATATTCATTTGGAAAGGACAAATAGGAGTGATGGGTTATGGAATAGAAATTGAAATAATGGTGGACAGGAACATTATATTTATTTGAAGTGATTTACATTAACCTATAAAAAAGTATGCCTACAATCTCCGGATAACTTGGATTATGTTGCAAGGAAAATCAATGACATTGAAAGCAATGACAATGTCCGTTAGACTGATAAATAAAAATTAGAAGTTTTCCTTTACTGTATTACTGGGCATGCTGCACTGACATGATAGGGTGAAAAAACGCTTGGCACAAGTTATCTTTTTGTAAATCTGTTTACTTTCTACTTCAGGAATTATTGCTGCTGTTTTTTTGGTTTGTGTTTTGCTTTTTTTTTTTTTTTACTTATTACTAATTTTTAATTAATATAAACATGACAGAACAGAAAATTACTTAAGGCATCTAATTTGTAAACAATGCTCAGAATGCATTGTTTCAAAGGAGCCTCTTGTTAACAGTCTGAGTCCTGAATTTTCTTGAAAACAAAACCTTTGGTGTCTGTTCAAGCAGCCAAAATTAAGTATCCCAAATAATTTCAAATGAGTTGTCTTAAATTTTGTCTGTTCACTGTTACTTCCGTCTTTGCTTTTACTGTTAGTGTAATATTTACTACTCTTTGTAACCAGCTTTTTCTTCAGTCTCAGCTACAACAGAATAATGTTTGGAAAAAAGTTCATAGATATCTGGCACCCTAAGGTGTTGGTAAAACAGCCATAATCTGCTGAAGTATATTTACCAGCCCATAGAAAGATGTCATAACTCATTTGCTCTAGGGGCTGATGTTGCAGTAAAATAAAATTGTTTTCTTTGCAGTAAATTTAAAACATCATCCTGGTATGTTAATTGGAATATTCATCTGCCGAATGTCTAATCCTTTAGATTTAGAGTACCAGAAAAACATTGATTTAGTCACTGGGTAGATATGTGTTCAAAACTATATGGGAGTTTTAGCTTTTTGGTTATTCTCTACAATACTCTATTCTTGAAAGTCAATGAACAAATTAATTTATGCAAAGATACAGGGTCTTCCTAAAAAAAAATTATTCTTTATAGTAGAAGGAAACTGGAAAAACATCAAATAGAAAATCCAACAAATGTGCACCCAAAAAGTCATCTTCTCTGCTCCATGAATGTTGCTATAAACTCTTCTATAAAAACTTTGATCTTTGAAATTTTTTTTTCCTCCCAGAAAAACCATAGGTACAACACAAAGGTAAAGGACATAACTTTAAGCATGCAGGCATGTTTCTAATTTTCCTCTGACATTTCTTTTAGTTTTTTTTTATCAGTGCTACAGAGGAGGATTTAAGAATAGCAGATATATAGAGAGAAGATAATTTTGCGTATATTTAATGCACAGGATACTGTGGAAATACATGGAAACTGTAGCATGCATCAAAGTAATAGGTTACCTTATGGGAGATTTCCTGCCAATAACTTCAACCACTGAACCAGCAATTTCTTTCTCTTTATCGACTTTTCTCTCCAGGACTTTTTATATTAAAGGCAATTCCTCTATTGACTAAAACAAAACTTTTTTTCTTTTTTTTTTTTTTTTCCAGTTGGTGGAACAAAAGTGCAACCTTCACTTTACTGGAGGCATCTGACCTGCCTTTTCTAGAGGTAAATGACCATATGTCCTGTCTTTTTTAATTTTATTCCAGAATGAATGTTTATGAAGTAAAAACTATTGAGAAACTGGGATGTTGCACTACTAGTATACTTTGGTATAATATATATACTAGTATATGTATATATAATATATATAAAAATAATTATAATAATATATATACTAATATACTTTTCAGTTCCTTAATTTGAAGCTAAGTAGTTTAAGTGTCAGTTTGATCACTTTTTTTTTCTACTCTGACTAATAAACTAACAACCTCCTAGTTCTGTACAAAAAATGATTAAAAAAAGAACCAAAAAAACCCACAAAAAAAAAAAAAAAAACAACAGCCAAAACCCCCAAACCTCAGAATTTCTGCATTGCTTTATTTACTGTGTGCTTTTCTGACCTCTCTGTTTTTCATTAAAATTTGTATCACTGCCAGCACAATGGAAATCCATGCTCTCCAAATCACCAAATATCATTCAGGTCTTACAGGTTCATATGCCCGTCCCAGCTAGATACTAAACTTAGACTAGATAGCCTAAGTATTCATTAAAGATTAACAATACAAGAGTAAACTTCCCAAAGCATCTGAACGCAGACAACCATGACATCTAATACTTTGCTTCATTCTAGGTAAGAACAAAGTATTAGACTTCTAGGAGACCAAGTACCACTTGCTGACTCTTTCTTTTCAAGTTATGATAGATCTGAGACACAGGCTCCCAAAATTTTATGGCATTAAGTTCATAGAGTTGATATTTTTTCTTTCTTTTTGACCATTCTTTCAATATGTCCTGTTGTTTGGTTATTACTATGCAGGTGATTGGCTGTTCTGAGAGAGACAGCATCTGTTCCCATTTGCACTGTGATATATTTAAATAAAACTTGCTTTCCTGCATATTTTGATAACTCTAAACAAAGATGCCCACTTTTACTTGATTGCTTTAGCAACACTTTCTTTGAGTAAGCTGGCATGTTACTGATGTTTATCTGCTTATGTACTGCAAACTGGATAAGACATGGCTTAAAAAATCACTATGTAATATTCCTCTTGAAGCTAAAAACTCAGGAAGGTCAACTGTTATTACTGTCATCCATCATTGTTCTGTTGTCTGCAAATAGCATAAAATTTAGAAGACCATTCCTCCCACTCACCCAAAAAGTTCTGCGCCAGGAAACTCATGAAAATCTGTAGACACTATGATGTCCTGAACTGGTGCTGTGGATTCAAATATTCTTATGCCCTAGGACAGTATTTCCTTTAATTTATCTTCTTTTTAATTTTTTCCTGCAATTCGTTTAAAAAAGTGGGAGGAGGAGGATAGAAGAGAAAATTGCTCTGAATTAAAAGAAGAGCATTATTAGAAAAGGAGCAAGAGTTAATGCTGCTTTTCAGAAAGGTCAACACATGCAACTTAGAAGACACCAGACATCTATCAATTGCCTCTAGTGACTGGGGAAAATGGTGGTAGGCAACAGAGGAAAACAAAATAATTTTGAGGTCATTCTTTTGCTCTGGGGAATGGAGCAGAACACTGAAAAAGGTACCTGGCATCATCTAGAGGAACTCTAATTTGCTCTAACTTGCCAAAGTAAACAGACAAAAACTGGAATACAGTAATTTGGTAAAAATTCAAAACTTTGCTGTGTTCACCAAGCCTAGCTGAATAAAAAACCTGTTCACCACCATATTTTTGCTTCTGCAGAAAACAAAATCTTTCTGGTATTTGCCATGTTTTATGTAACTGCATTTAGAGAAATGACAAATGAGATTGTGTCAATTGGTATTCTGAGAGGAAAACCTTGTAAAATGTATCAGATGGATTGGCGCAACTTCTGCTTATAGATCTGTTAGTCTTGCTATTTTATTTCAAAAATTAAATCGCTAAAAGATGAAACCATCTAGAAATAAATTAAAAGACACATTGTTTTCTAAAAGAAAGATGTAGATGGCTATGTGATTTTTAAGGACAATGCAATCCTCAAAACTTGTCCTTAAACCAGTTGAAACTCCCTATACAAGCCTGATTTTTGGTGGGGTTCTTTTGTTGTTGGTTTTCAGTTTTCTTGGGTTTTTTTTTTCCCCTCTGAAGATTACATTTTCTAACTCTAATCATATCCCCATTAAAACAGACTCACTCACAGACTCACTCATCTTTAAAGTACAGTCCTCCCTGTTTACCTTGAACACAGTATACATAGGTCAGTCTTCACCACTGTATGATATGCCCTTTGAGCAGGCTTAGTTCCACTTGAGCAGCCCTGTTCAATTACATTGCTCTAAACAGACTCAATTTGTCATGCAAGGTTTCACTTTACTTGAAAGTACAGAGGACTTTCTCTCAATTTTGATAAATTTCTTTGCCCTTTTGCGAGTAACCCCTGGGGCTTCCATGTGCACAGCTTCTTTTTGACTGCTGTTATCTCACAGGGTAAAAAAGCATGTCCAGGCATTAGGGACAATGCTTTAACATTTTCACACAAGTCAAACTGACTTCCAAGTGAATTTCACTCTACTGTTATTGCAAATGGTCAAATAGAAGTCATAGACATTACATTAGTCTTCTGTTCTTGAAGGAGAACAGTGAAAATTCTAATGGGATGGACTGTTGTTTGGTATTTTTTTAATGTATACCAAAATGCACATATGAAATGCTTTTGGATGAACAAGACATCCTTTACCCCTTTATTTCTTCCTGTTAGTCACTTTCTATAACAAGCTTATTAAATCATGTATTTTTTTTATCTAGCCATATTGACAATATTTTTCTATCTAAAACCTCTTAGACTTATATAGGAACTGATGATGGATATTTGAAATCATTTTTTTCGATAATAAAAAGTATCTGACATTTATGCAATGTTGGAAATAACTAAAAGCACTTTATAAGCTTAAATAGATGCTTAGGAAATGTAAGCATTTTAACTGTCACCTGAATTGTCATCTGAGGTTAAGTACACAGCTTGCTTCTTAACATGCTTGAATGCTGCCTGTGCTGCTGAGTCCAATTGAGGAAAAACAAAATAAGCTGTTACAAATAAGGGAGAAAATCAGTAAAAATGCAGCACAAAATGCAAAATCTGTAAGCTGAATTTGCTTTAATGCCTCTCATATGCATGTATGCGGTTCTGACACTTGTTGGTTTTGCACAGATATTCCCTTTCACTCATTCACGATACCCCTCCACTATGGTTTCTTCTTCATCAGATACTTTCAGGGGATTTCCAACTGATTCAGTGATAGTTTTGCACTCCTCTCTTGCATTCTGGTTCAACCTCTTCCAAAGGACTGTCTGTTTTACAGCAGAGCAGCATGATCACCCTAATTCAGAAAGTATCCTTACCTCAGGAAGTGCATTGGAAATTCATGCCTATGTCCTAAATTTTGGTTCTGCAAATTGTAATCAAATGTTTAAGTTCTGATGATTTAGGTATTACAGGGAACTGAAAGAATTACATGAATGTGGAAAGATTAAAAAAAAGTTGTGTCTATGTGAGCTGCATGTTTCTTGTGCCATTTTCCTATTGTTCTGATTTCCCAGTAAGAATGTATGACACAGAACATTAAACAAAACATATATCTCTTTAACACATGAAACCACTGCAAATTCCATGTATTTTGTACTCATTTAGCTTAGATATTATTTTTATTTGAATTATCAGAATATATACTTATGAATGCATACACAGACCCTTGCTATGGGCTGAATCATCATGAGACTAGAAGACTTCTCTATGGACAGATTATATATTTTCTTTATAATATCTGTACTAATAATTGCTTTTCTGGTTGGATCTGAAGTTCTTTCCCACCAGGAAGACATATAGAAAAGGACTGTCACCACTGCCTGCATTTGCTTTCTGCCCTGATTTCCAGATTGTCATCAGCTCTGCACTGCAACCTCCTTTCCACGCTCCTTTTCACTCATGCTTCCCATTCAGAGGTTTACTCTATGTGGCTTGACACAGCTAACCATAAAAGCCAAGTCTACTAACTTTCCTTTTTGACAATTTGTCAGAAGGCACATCAAAATATAATTGGGAAGAAAGCACACCGATTCTGAAAACGTATTGAGTCATTTTTCTTCAATGCTTGACTGGGCAAGACACAAAACACCTTGTATCTGTTCTCAACAAGATAGAACTGCCTGTTTAACAAAAGAAATACTACTGTCTCCCACATATTACACTTGGGATTTTCTCTTGACATTTGATTTAACAGTAACTTCAACAGGTAAAACAGCATTCTTTAGGTTGATCTTCATGTTTTGTTGCCTTTTTTAAAATTAAGACTTTTCACACTGTTGTTTGGCTATGCCAATGATGACCAAAATCATAGAATCATAGAATCATAAAATAGTTAGGGTTGGAAAGGACCTTAAGATCATCTAGGTCCAACCCCACTGCCATCGGCAGGGACACCTCCCAATAAATCATGCCACGCAAGGCTCTGTCCAACCTGGCCTTGAACACTGCCAGCAATGGAGCACTCACAACAAGGTAAAGCAAAGCCAAACGTCCAAACAAGCCTACCCTTTTATAGTAAAAGAATTACAGGGGTTTTTTTTGTCTGCTGAGAATTTCGTCTAGATTTCCTATTAGAAATGTAAGGGTATATTAGCCCTGATAATCATGACAACATAAACATTTAGTCCGGGCCTTTTCTCACAAGAACTGATGAACATCTCATCTAAGGTCTTTATTTTGCATTGCCATTTAGAATTAGAGCGGTCTTCATGATTATGCATTAGGACACAGTAATAAAAAGAGTTTTCAGCATGCACTTAGATACTTGGCAAAGTAGAAGATATCACAAATCAGAACAAATTTGTAGATTTCTATCATCCTTGTCTTTGACACAAGAGTTATTAGGTTTTTTCTTTCTTCTCTGCAAAACAAATTTTGGGGTGCACGTGTGAAAGATTTCTGTCCTAGTTAATGGATATTACATGCTATCAGTTAATGAGGATATTATATAAAATACTATTTAGTTTCTTCCTCTTGAGACTAAATTTTGCATTAGTGTTGTGATATTCAATTCACTTAAAATGTATACTTAGATAAACTCATATGTTTGTTTGAATAACTATTACAGATCATCTAGCTCAATACAGCTTGGTGCTGTCGCAGACTTGCTGAGGGTGCGCTCAATCCCACCGTCCACGTCACTGACAAAGATGTTGAACATCACCAGTCCTAATACTGGCCCCGACGACCACCAAATACCACAGATCTCCATTAGAACTTTGGTCCACTGACCACAACTCTTTGAGTGTCACCATCCAGCAAGTCATCATCTACCAAGTATTGCATCTGTCAAATCCACGCCTCTCCAGTTTAGAGACAAAGATAAGCAGTACAGTGTCGAACGCTTTGTGCAAGTCCAGGTAGACAGCATCAGTCACTCTTCCCTTTTCAACCAACACTGTAACCTTATCATAGCAAGCCACAGATCTGTCAGGCATGCTCTGCCCTTGTGAAGGCACATTGGATGTCACAAATCACCCCCTTACTGTCCATGTGCCTTAGCGTAGTTTCCAGGAGGATCTGCTCCATAATATTGATGGGCAGCTAATTAAGTATAAAGATTTTGTCTTTTTTTTTTTTTTTTTTTTTAGATTTTGAGAATGGTCCAATATTGGAACAGGTTGCCTAGAAATCTTGTAGAATCTATCCCCAAAGATTTTTAAAACTTGACTGGTCAGGTCTCAGAGCAGCCTGATCTAGGTCTTTTCTCATATGTACACACACAGTAACTTTTTCAAGGTCTTGAACAGTTGAAAGACTTGATGCAAATGTGAAGAGAGCACTGGGAGGGCTTCATCTGCTTATGGGGGATGTTTGTAAACTCTGCATAACTTGTAACTGACTTTTTTACTGCTATTTCCATTCTTAGATATCACAAGACTAAACTGTTATCCAAAATTGTGAAAATTATTTAAAAAAAATAAAGGAAATATCTTAAGACTAAGCTATTTGTTACTGCATAACAGACTTCTTAGGAAATTTCTGTTGTTCATTCTGTTTAAAAATATTTACCTTTCTTAAAATAATGACATCAGAACTTTAGTATCTTATAAAGGATCAATTAGCAAAATAAAAAATTTTCAGATTAATGAGGAACACATGGGGAGCTACAGTGGACAGATTAACCAGAATATAAAATTTTCTCTTGTGTATCTGTTCATTTGTATTCAAAGATTTGAAATTACTTAGCATCTGGAACGGAAGAGAGTTCCAGAATTTGAAAGACACTAGCTGCAGATAGATAGATTTATATTGTGAAAGCTGGAAAGGCTACTTAAAAGACTGGAAACTGGAACAAAACCACTGCATTATGCTGTAATTTCACTTTGGGGAATTAAAAGCTGAACCTTTCTTAAAGTACTTAGAAACTGTGAAGTCTTTACAGTTATCAAGGGAAGGCCTTCTATAACCTCCTCTAAACTGCAGTTTTATTTTGCCTACACAAGACTAATAAATTCCAAAGGGAATAATTAGAAATAACTTGAAATTCAGTAAGTGCAGCTGTTTACTTTCAATTCTTTTACAGCTATTATTGCCCAAGCTTTAAGTGCCAGAAGCTGTCTACTAAATTTAACAAAACTTTATGTTAAAGGAATAGTAAATATTGAATATGATATTTTTGAATCTTCTGCAGGATGACTGTGGCCTAAAATCTTTCCATACTTCAGAGATGTTTGATAGAATTTTTGGATTGCACAGATTTCCTTAGTTTCCTGCGAACAGCGATTTTCCACCAACCCATCAGATATTTAAAATCC
Source organism: Psilopsiagon aurifrons (assembly GCA_025447955.1). Taxonomy (NCBI): domain Eukaryota; kingdom Metazoa; phylum Chordata; class Aves; order Psittaciformes; family Psittacidae; genus Psilopsiagon; species Psilopsiagon aurifrons. Next base: position 21,917 of record JAOEHY010043879.1, on the reverse strand, counting down.
AAGTTAAAAACTACATGATTGATTTTTCGCTCTGTTTTACTCATGGAAACAGATATTTCCCTTTTCAACCAGGTACTGGTCCTGCCATGGCTATGACTTTTTTTGCTGTTGGCTCTAAGGATAGAATAGTTCTTAGCTTTCCAAATCTGCTGCTTAAGGGAAATCCAATATTTTTCAAAAACAATAAATCCATCTGCAATAAGATTTTAAGCTTCTTCTTGGGACATATATGGTCCCTAATTCTGAAGGTACAACAGTGACAGAAAGACTGAATTCATTGCAAAAGTTCCCATTATTAATTGAAGATAAATATTTTTAACCTCAGATACCTATAAAAAACATTTTTTCCAGAAAATCGGTAGATGCCCTTACTATTGTCTTCTGTCCACTTCAAAAGGTAAAGTTTAAAGGCAAAAATGTATACTTGTAGGCAATGATTTTTCAATGTGGCTCCTGACTGGACAAAACAATCTGAACTGCAGATGAATTGTCACTTTCTGTCTTCCAGAAGACTAGAAGCTAAACACAGTTCAGTTTTTCTAAGTATGTGTTTTATTCAGTGACTCTCTGTAAGATTTTCCTGAACAGTAAATGACAGATGAAATCACACTGGAAATGCCTAGATTTGTTTTTATAATGGAAATAGGGCTGGAGATGCTCTCATCTTTTGGCTACTACATGACTGATCTACACCATTTCTACTGAAAGTCCATTTTTTTCATGGCTACTAAACTTGACTGGAATGAGAAATTTAGAAGCAAAAGTCATATTCCATATCTATCTTGACAGGGTAGGAGGCATGACAAAATCATATGAAATAGTTCACAGCAGCTTCAGAACTGTCCAAAAAATTCAAGGAGATATGACTTTATTCTTAGATGATTAAAAGATGATCCTACAGAACTGTGTTGAGATATACTAGAGGTGCTTCAGGATATTATGACTGCTTCATTTTTCAGTCAACTCTTTGGCAGTGCCATAACTGAATTTCTGGGTTGTTCTTTGTTTTCTTTTTTTTTTTTTTTTTTGCATGCCTAGTTAATGAAAAGAGCAAGCATCTCCAAAGATTTCATCTGCTTTTGCCTTCTCTCATATTCTTTCAGTCCTTTGATTTTCATTTAAATGAAATGAAATCAAGTTGATTCTAGGAGACAGAGATTTAAACAATAAATACTACCATCTGTTACAAATAAAGAAAAATGGCATGACTTTGGTACTGAAGGTCTAAGCTACTTTCTAGACATTTTATGTTGTGGAGAATAGTTGATATTGCTGCTCATTTCTTCCCTCTACATTTTTTTTTTTTTTTACCCCTCATCCTTCTTGTTCTGACTTTTTCATTCTGAGGCTTTAATTGTTCACATCTAAATAAATCTAGTTTCCACTATCCCAGCTTTTGTACGGTCCTTTTTCTCTAAAGATCTAACATTTACAGTCTATCTACTTTCTTAATTTGAGTTCTCTTTGAGGATCCCTCATTGTGCAACATTTATTTCCCACTAATCCCAGTTCTCCACATTTTAAATCACTGTTTTTCACTCCAAGTCTTTCTTAATCCACTTCGTACTGTTTCATATCTACAGTCTATTACATAGATTTTGAACAGGATCTAGCCGTAAATACACAGAAGACAAATGTTTAAAAGAACAGAAGGAATGGTGCAATAGTGGGCTGCATAACAATATCTGTTTGTATATAAATGGAATAAAATATTTGCCTTGCAAAATTGAACATATATCTTTTCATACATACATATTTCATATGTCTTAAATTGAATGCTATATACACATATATTTATATGTACTTAGCATTGCAAATCATTATATGGTTTTATAATCTTTGTATTATTTCAAAAGTTATACATAGCAAGATTATTCTGATAATATTACATTTCATCACTTCATATTTAATAAAAAGAGTTAAAGAACTGTGTCTTGTAGATAATACACATCATACAGTCACCATTTAAGACTGTTGGTGGTGTGTTTTCTGTTAATATTAAGACTGCCAAATTAAATGTTTGGAAGAAAGAATAGATTAGGATAAAAATTGCAGCAAATGCTGAATAGTGCTGTTTGGTCTTTCAGTTGTAAAACCACTGCAAGATTAAAGTAATTTTGACATGCCAAACCTGCGAATTCTGCTTGTGATACAATTTACAAAAGTGATAAAAATCAAAACAAATGGCTGTAAACAGAGTGCTTCTGTTACTGTAATAACTGTGAGATCAGCTACATCTACTATCTTTCAAGTTATTTTTAAAGATGAGTTAACAAGGACAGAAGGCCCCAAAAGAAAAGCTGCTGAAGACCTCAGAATTGCCAAATGGTATAAGCAATATTTTCAGTATAAGTGGGGTGTTGCTTTTCTCCAAAATTGTTCTTTTGATGATTTCCATTTTAAAATGTGTTCAGTCTGACTGAGATAATGCAATATTCAATACATTTATTAGACACCAAGTAAAATGACAAAACCTAATTACAGTATTTACAAGGTAGTAAAAGCAGGGAGCAACCCTTTTGTTTAGGTCATACTTGCAATTCATGTTCTTAAATTACACAAATGTAAGACTTAAAAAAATTCTACAAGTGCTTTTTTTCTACAAAATATTGTATAACAATCTGAAAATTCTAAAACACTCAGGGTAAGATTTTTATTAGCTTCATATTCAGAAACAGAAAATGCACTGAAAAAGGTAACAAGAAAAATCATAGCTATGAAATATCTTCTTCACAATGAATAGCAGACTAAACTCATACTTCCCAGGAGACACGGATATGAAGGGCTAAAAACCATTAACAGAGAGTAGCTGTTTACAGCCATTTTTCACCCCAAAAATGTTAATTGAAATGACTATACAAAAATTAAAAAAAAAAAAAAATAAAGAAAATATTTTGCCATTAACAATGTAAAGAAAGTCTCTGCTTCTTCCTAGCTTCCCCTCCCCCCTAGCAAAACTGATGAAGTCTGAGTACTTTAGGGTTATTCCAAGGTGAAGAAAAGGCTAAAGAGAACAATTGGCACATACTGCTACAGACATCCATATTAAACACACAACTCTTTTTATTATACTGATAAAGAAGATATAAAATTTCAGTCTTTGAACCAATATATTACTGTCCACGAAGAATATAAAGTATTTTGATTAATCTAAATTTCTAAAGTGACCCCATTAGCAATCCCCATTCAACAAACTTTCACTAGGTTTCATGTTTTCTCTTTCACCTTGTGAAAGAGTGATTTTATAAAGCAGTGTCCCTTGAACAAATTTTCTAAAATCAATTAAAGAGGCACAGATTTAAATGGCAGTCAACTGTGCAAGGGTAAAGGACAAGGGGCAAGACAGAAGATGAATTGTATCATTCCAATGAAAATTTCAGAGAGTTTCAGTTCATAAGAACAGTATAAAATCTGTCCCAAACTAAATTATGGCTTTTCATCCCATTCTGGACATATGCCAGCAATCAAGGAGACAGTGACCTGGTATGGGGAATATTCTAATGGTATGAATTTCTTTATCAACCTGAAAGTCTGTTATTCTTGTGAGTTTTAATGGCTTTGGATATTTAAAGTAATAAATCTTACAGCTTTATTGCAGAAATAAATGAGAAAAAGTACGAGCTGCTATGTTGCATAACTGTTAAAGATTTTACATAAGTTCTTTCTTTCTGACCTCAGTGGAGATAGAAAAAGACGTCTAACAGCCTGGATTTGAGAAACACTTTCATTTTTAGGAAGAATTTTTGTCTGACACCTGATGTGTTTCACAAAAGTTCCTTTGAAGCATATAGAACTTCATATTCTTCTTTAAAGAAAAACATATGCATATATATATATATATATATATATATATACACGGCAGGACTGCAGATCTGAAAGGAATGTTGCAATAGCAACCATACCTGGAATATTTTTAATCTTTCCTTGTTACAAGTCAGTTTTCTCATAACATTTTTAGTATTTGAAAAAAAATTATTTCTGCGTCTTCCCACATCACACATGAATAAAAGACTTTAAAAAAGGAATTCAAACCCACTTCTGAATTACAGAAGAACTGGTTTTACTAAAGAAGCAAAATATAAAACTGGGGACAGGCTTACATTTTTTATTACATAATCAAATATAATAATTGAGAAAATAGTGAGTGCATGATATGCACTGTATGAGAATTCACTGCATACAGAGTGCACACCTCAAAATAAAGCTGTTTAACGCACCCTCTGCCTTTATTCACACCCACTTAAAATTACAGAGCATAATGTATTTATTGTGAGTTCAAAAGCTATTACACATTTATAACTTGAACTTTCACATAAGATTATTCAGGTACCTGCCTTCCTTAGACATGCACATTTTTGAAAATTAGCAAACTCCAGGACATTAATCTTGCAGTATGATAGACTTGCTGCATGCAATTTGCTGCAAATCTTTATGGAGAACTTTATGCTATTGCAAGCAGAACCTCATCAGTGTAGTTTCAGATTAACAGGTGCTCTGCTTTCCACGGGCCAACTCAATATTTCCTTGAAGTAGAGAAACACACAGATGCTTAAAACCTTAGCCAGTATGTTCAAAGACACCTACACCAGTGCAAATCTGCAATGTTCCCTTCCAGTGCATGAGGAAGGGGAAAAACTTCAGAGACCATATTACAAAAAATCATGCTGCTAATCTGCTTTTATTATAGCATAAAAAATGTGGAGCTCACCATCTTGCCATCTCCAATATTTTTGCTACAATTAAAGTAGGAGCATCTGTAGCTACTGGAGTTCTGTTGTGAGGTATTATTTATTAATATTTGTAGCATTTTTGCTATGAATTATAGTTATTTGTATTTAATTAAACTCAAATCTGTGTCAAGCTATCTGAAATTGTACTAAAAAAGGAAATGTGCCATCCTAACTTAAATGTCTAGTCTGTTGTCCACTTTTCCCCACAAGTTATAAGGATGATGGCTATTAAGGGGAGTATTACTGCGCCTGAGGTAGAAATAGCAATTTCTCCAGCAATTTTATTCACTGGTAGTGTGCTTTTAATTGAACCAAAGCTAGTCAGCATTTTAAACTTTTAGTAGAAACTTTTAGTAGACACTTGATTTTCCATCGCTTTTCCTTGGCAAATCTTTATGCTGAAAAAACCCCACACAACAAATGGCATGCCCTTTATCAGGTAAAAACCTACCACATCCCAGACACAAAGTCCTGGCTTTTCCTCAAAAATACCCAAAGTAATATCTCAGGGTTTTTTTGAGTTGTTGTCCATTCACATAATTATTTTCACTTCAAAAAACCAGTGGAAAACCAATATATGTAATAAAATCCCTTCCTTGTTCACATTTTTGTTTTGTGGTGATTGCATTTGTGTGTATACAATGTGTGTTGCTGGAAGTAAAAAGACGATCAAATATCAGACGCCTGATCACCTTTCTTCTACACTCTAGAGCTCCTGCAGTAACTAAATTCCTCAATAACCTGAAAGGAGGTTTTTCTGATTACATTTTATGATGGGACAGTAGCATTTTTATGTCTTTGCAAACAATAGCATTGACAGGTTTCCTTCCTTACAGACTCAGTTTCTCCATTTATATGACACTTTTAGCTGCTTTGTTATGCTACAGAAGCCATACATCTTTGCACTTTAGCCAAAATGTCTTTGTATTTTATCCCTTTTTCTTATATCACTTACAAGCCTTTCTTGTCTGGCTATGAATTTAGCTTCAAATACACTATCAATCTTACCTTAAAACCAAAACAAATTGGAATAAATAATTGTATGAAGTGTGCAGAGGAAGACTTATCCACAGTCAAACTAGATGAAGCACATTCAGCACAGTAATGGATGAGAAAACAACCTTAAGCCAGCAGTTTGCATATCACAAAAATGGAGCCCTACCCTGTTGAATCTGTCAGCAGTGTTGACAGTCCAAATACTGTTTATCTGACTTTCTTAAGTGCAGAAACTATTTTCAACGAAATTCCACTTGAGAGTATTTACAAATTATACCTTTTCTCCTCTCTTTCTGTTTCCAAGGCTGCTGTGTATCCTCAAAACTAGGTATTGTTATTTCTTTTTCTGCACTAATGATCATTACTGATTTCTGTCATCTGTTAAAAATAATATATGTTCTCCTACAGTATACACTACTAGATGCACATGGAGGTATGTCTATGTGTATGTATCCTTTAAGTGAATTTGTCACCACAAAATTGTTAATCTTCCATGCACACAGACATGCTGAATTTCCAGCAAAAAGCTCTGTTAAGTCTACTGGGTCAAATTTCAGTTGCTGTAGTTCTCTACAGCAGTTCTCTAAGTAGCTCACATCATCTCAAATAACACATCTCTCACTACTGTGCTAGTGCTGCAGGAGTTACAGAGCTCTCAGCACCAGTACATAAAACATTTCAGTCTGATGAGTCCTACCGAATGTCAGCTACAGGAATGGTAATGCAACAGCTCAAAGGGGGTATAATCCCTTTTTTTCTGAAATAACAGTTTAAAGTTTTGTTGGGTTTTTTTCCTTTGCATGGGGACTAATGGATTACATCATGGATTACATCATGTTTTGTTACCCACAATTCAAGAAATGAGAAAAATTAAAAGAACTGTTAGAGCAGAAGTACAGCTACATATTTTGAGAAGGATACTAGGCCCAATTTGTCTCCATATATCCAGAAACTGCCCATACTGCTTCCTTGAAATCTTAAATTACTGACTGGACTCTGTGGTCACCCCTTGTTCTTTGTTTCCATTAACTCCAACATAAAAATTTCAATTCTGTTTCTGAGTGGTACAGACAGATAACCTGAAAAGGAATACATCACATTTCCATTCACCTTTTTGTCAGGATACATTAGGTTATAAGTACTTAATTATCATCTATACTTATTTTCCTACTATTGTCTTATTTTCAGTTCAGAACAAACAAAGAAATAAGCAGAAAGAATGAGTCCTTCAAATTCACAGTTTCCCTGCTGAAGTAGAGCTGTATAACACTCATGAGAATACTTCATGGCAATTCAATACTGTAAGAAAATGTTTGCCATCTGAGTATCACTATCCAGATACAATTTTGCTAGTCCACAGGGTGTTCAATTTAATGAATTTAAATATTCAATTTAATGAAGCAGAAAATTTGAAGTGCCAAATGCCATTTCCAAGTCTTCCCAATAGTTGGGAGTTGTTCAGTGTAGTTAATTTTCCCTTTGGTTAAATGTATGAAATACGAATCTGAAATAGAAAGTAGCATCAAGAAAGGGATGCATAGCTTATTTTCAACACATGCAAACTTGAGAACCAAGAATATAAATATATTCCATATCTGCTGTACCAAAAAGTAAACTTTTCAAGTATATCCTATATTGAAATGTTTTAACGGTTGCTCATCTCAAGAGAAGGTGCCTTCTGTTATGAAATGAAGGGCAAATACAAAACCAGATTGAGCAGACTGGGAGAGGAAAACGAACACATACACATATATCTAAACACACATATATTTTTCTTTTCTTTCGGTCCTGATTTGTGCCAGTCATTTTAAGTCTGGTCAATATCAGTCCTCTTGATTTTTTTTTTTTTTTTGAGGTAAAAAAGACTTCAAAAATTTTTTTAAAAATGCTTTAAAACTGTGTTTGCTCATTCAACTGCCCTGAAGAAGATTTGTAGCCAAGGTCCTTCCTCCTCTTTCTTTAAATTTTACCACTTAAAAAAAAAACAAACAAAATTTGAACACTTACCTTGTTTTTGAACCCTTATTGCTTGCTTATATCAGAACATATTATAGATTCTTGAAATTCCCAGACTTCATTTATCTGCTCTTCACTAACAATTGCCATATTCTCTCCATCTTCATGATAAAAGTCCTGCACTTCCTTAATTATTTATCAACACAGTATTGTTTATTCTTTGACCTCACATTTTAAGGTGAAGCTGATTTTTCCATCTAAATTTTAAAGTATTTCCCTCAAGCAATAGTCTCGACAACACAAATTAAGTTCCGAAATTCCCAGTGATATAAGGGTTATAAAATGTCATTGGGAATGCTGATAGTACATTAAAACAACTGAGTTGGAAAAGGCTCTGAGCTGACACCTCTGGCAGCTTCAGAAAGATATGTCTGGAAATGGGAGTGAGAAAAATTCTGCAAGGCAGAATAGATGAAGCAATATTGAGCTTATTCTTAAATTATACAAGCTTATACTTTCACCCTTAATTCACTGTGTCTTCATGTCTGGGACCCACTGTTAATAACAACTTTTGCTTGAAGTGTGTTCTGTTCTGGACAGCTAAAACACATACAGGAAAATATTAGAGGTAGCTGGATTTAGTGGATTTGGGAAATCAGGGGATGACTCCCTTAGTGCCCTGAGCAGCAGCCTGTCTGCACATGATTGCCCCTTTTATCTCCTTTTCTCTCTATTCTCCATCCTTGTTCCCTCACCAGCCCACCATGAACCCTCTTTTTCCCTACCATCAGTCCTTCTCCATAAGATCTCATCACATCTTACAAAGTCCCCCATCTTGTTATGATAGAATTAATTTTAAACAGTCCAACAAAGGATATGGAGATGGAGTGAGTCCAAAGGAGAGCCAGAAAAATGCTCTGAGGACAGGTGCACCTCTCCTATGGGGACAGGCTGAGAGAGCTGGGCTGCTTCATCTGGAGAAAAGGCAGCATCAGGGAGACCTTAGACCTGCTTCCAGCACCTATAGGGGCTGACAAGAAATTCAGAGAGGGACTTTTCACAAGGACATGTAGTGACAGGACAGGGGAGAATGGCTTTAAACTGACAGAGAGGAGACAGATTATACATTGGGAGGAAATTATTTACTGTGAGGGTGCTGAGACACTGGCACAAGTTGCTCAGAGAAGTTGCAGATGCCACATGCCCGGAAGTTTTCAAGGCCAGGTTTAGGCAACCTGGCCTAGTGGTTGCTCAAAGCACCTTCCTCTAGAACTGATGGAACAAGATAAGGTCCCTTCCAACCCAAACTGTTAAACGATTCATAAAGTTATATAAGTCTACTGGAAGATCAACTTTTGTACAAAACCAGTCTTTTCTTAAGATTGCGGGATTTTTGCTCTTCCTTCTCTAAACTGCCTGGCACCAAATGCAATAGACAATCACCCTTAACCTATCACAAAGGCTCTTTAATACTGAAGTCTAAGAATCTTGTCCTGAAAGTGGGCAGCAACAGAGAATTAGTCTGTTACAAGGCAGTATTTCTGCACAGATCAGGTAGTGATTTCTAAAAGGCAGTGGTTTAGTTCGACATTGGGCACCCAAGTCAGGTCAGGTTTCCTATCTCTGAGTGTTTGTCTCCCTTCTTTTATCTATAATTCCAATTTGAAAAGGTTGCTAGATAATCCTACTGAAAAATAAATATTCATCAGACTACACCTCTTTACCATTTAGTGTGCCTGACCAGGTGTTTTCTGCTCACTGCTAATAGTCAGGGTTTTATTCCTGAATGTTCTTTTTTATCTCTTCCTTCTTTTCATTTATCATTTTTTGCATTTAAAAGGCTTTTGACCAGATGTGTTCAAGAGAGCAGACCCTCTCCTTCTGCATACCCTTACATAGATAGCTACATTATTTTCTCAGTTGCTACTTGGGGAAGAAGTGTGACTTTGAATAGAATCGATTGGTTTATTGCTTTGTTGTGTTAATCCAGCATAGCAAAGTTTTTGCTGGTAAAAGCCCATCATGTACAGAATGGATAAATACAGCAGAAGTGTAATTTTACCCATAATACCTATGAAATTACATTCTTTCTGTCTAGAATAAACTCTAACTAAAAATAAAAATAATAAAAAGGAAAAAAGGAAAAAGGAAAAAAGAAGAAAAAAAAGATAATTCACTTAATTTTGCCTTTGATTTCTCTTCTGTTACTGGTTAGAGGTGTTTTATGCTCAGAACTGATTGTTAATTATTCTTAGGGCTTCACCAGAGTAGTTAACTCAAGCAATCATCTGTTGAAGACACTGAAAAGATATTTTCATTGATACATAGATGTTTCATTGATACATATAAGAATCTCAGACTGATGGTAATTAATATTTAAGAAATTAGCATGAATAGAGTGATCTTTAGCATTTAAAGATGACTTTATAAGAAAGTTATTAGTGCTAAATTACTACAGGCTTTGCCCAAACGTTGAGCCAGTTGTATTAAGTAATCCAAGATGTGTCCTCCTTTCATAAGAAGACACATCATCTTGTAAAACAGTCTTTGGTTTCAGTAGCTCCTAGATATTGCAGAAGAACTGGAAGGCTGCCAGCTGCTTTTGTTACGAGTTTGAGGAGACAGATCTTACAATAGCAGATATGTATATAACATTTTTTTATTAAAATACAAGAGTTCTTGTTTATCTATAGAATTCAAGGTTGAGCTATTTTTAAGAAGGTTTAATATCTCTTCCATAAAATATCTCTACCATGATACAGGGTAGATCTATAAAGGTGGTTTAGGGCTGGAGCTAACTGTGAAGGAGCTTCGGCAAAATGTGAACTGTGACAATATTTCTAACCTATAGAATTTTAGACTTACCCAAATAATAAAGACTATGCTTACAATCACCTTGCTAACAAACCCACACATTTTCAGTAGCATGGACAGTTAAAATTACGTAGACTTTTGCTGGTGTAAAGTGACAGATCTTTGCTAGTGAAATTGTGCAAGTTCTTTAAAACAATAAATGACACTTGTGTATGCACATAGCTATCATTAGCTAGTATCTTTTGCAATAGTTCTGAGAAAAGCAAAAGGACCTACTCACATGTAATTTATTTTTTCTTCAGGTTTTACTGATAACCTACACAAGGAGTCAGTTTTGATAGCGGCTAAGACCGTAAAGGTGCATTTAAATCATCTTTTACTTCCTGTTTAAGAGTGTGTTTTCCAAGTGAACTTCCTTCCTCCCAAGATACTGTTTTTCAGTTCACATTGTGGGACATCTAAGATGGTGGCTGGATTCTCTTCAGATAGCAGGTAATCAAAAGATGTTCTTTAGGGTGAAATAAATGCGCTTTACTAATAGACATTCATCTGACATCACCAGAATAGAGATGTACCAAAATAAAGGCTCTTTAATATATACATTTCAGAGAGATAAAATCTTCCCAGTAAAGCTATTGTATTACTCAAATCTCATCCTATTGATAGATACTCCCTAATTAGTTATACATAGCCTTTAAATTTCTGAAAATGTTTATTTTGATGTTGCAAGTTATCTTTTTAATCAAAGACAGAGGAAATGCAATACACACACACAGAAAAAAAAATAAGAGTGGAGCATGCACACATGCACATACATATCAAACATCAGCCTACAACTCCCACTTTGTGTTGGAAAAATCTAAACCTGCTTAGGCACTGGTTCTGGCATTACCTCCAAATACTAGATGATCTTAAGGTCCTTTCCAACCATAACTATTCTATGATTCTATGATTCTATTCTATTCTATGATTCTATAAACATACCTATTAAACACTGAACTAACATACAGTAGATTTCCATGGCAAACTTTTTGTGCTGATAGATAAATGTTAAAAATTCTGTAGAAAGACAAACTTAATGAATGTGCTATGTTAATGAATCATCGATTGTAAGAGACCATTCAATCTTGACATTAATAATATCAAATGAGCTGTAGAATGTGTATGAAATAAATTAGAAATAATGACAGAATTAGTGACTTGCTAAAATACAAAGGGAGAGGTAAGAATGTGGATTTTGGCAGAGAAGGGGACAGCAAAGGTGTAAAAAGATTAGTCACATCAAAACACGCATGCTATTTTAGATGTTTAGGCAAGAGACTCAATTTATAAAATGTGTTTCTATTTTAGTGAGGTAAGTGCAACACTGATAATGTTATCCACCTTTCACTGAAATGGTCTGTCTACAAGTTTTGCGACATGATTTTCTCAGAAGTTCACAGAAGTGTTTCCCAGTGAGAATTTTTAATGTATGGAACTAAATCATGGAATAAACTAGGTTGGAAAAGACCTTCAAGATCATCAAGTCCAACTGCAATATAAATATAAATAAAAACAATAAATATAGAATTTTATAGAGTAATTATAAAAAAAAACCATAGTAATAAATATAAAGTTTCTATTATACTTTAATTAAATTTGTATTATAATTTATATAGTAATATAAATTAAATGCTATATTTAAACAATGTAATCAGTATTGCCACTTGGAATAATTTGGAGTGGAGTGCATTAGGTTGAAATTATTAAATGGATTATTAAACCTAATTATAGAGGCAATGTCAAACTACTAGAGCACTTTCTACTATCAGAGTCATTTCATGTACACATTAACCTTCTGTTTACAACAGCTCCTTGCTATTTATATCCAGACATTATCATACAAACTCTTTCCTCCAATATAAACAATAATATTTTAAGGGTTTATTGGTATTTAAAGCCCACCTTTGATGACACTTTCAAGTGAAGCTCCTTTTCTTTTTGAAGGCAGAATTTACGACAATTCCTGCTTTTGAAAAACATAAGAATTACTAAATATACAGTGAGTAAAACTCCAGTTCAATGCATCTGGAACCAAGCTGTGGCACTTCTTAATCCATGATGGCACACCATTATTTAGGAAACACCAGATACTGCAGACTGCAAGGGCCAGGAGATTCTGCCCTTGTTTCTGCTAGACCAACTTGCTGTTCTGTGATGGATGCACTTGGCTCCTTTGCCAAACTATTAGTAGTTTAGTCCACTTTCCAAAAGAGGTCCACTAATGAGCTTGGTGTCACCTGCAAACTGTCCGATGACTTACTCAATCCCATTACCCATATCACTGATAAAGATATTGAACACTATTGGTCCCAGTATGGACTTTTGAGGGACACCACTCATTACTGGTATCCACATGGACATTGAGCCCTTTACTGTAACTCTTTGGACATGGACATCCAGTCAAATACTTATCCATCTAACAGTCATTCACAGAACCCATTTAGCTGCAAAAATGTTATGGGGGATCATATCAAAGGCCTTACGAAGTCCAGGTAAATTACATTTGCAGCTCTTCCTTTGTTCACTGATGCACTCACTTCACCATAGAATGTCGTTAGATTAGTCAGGACCAATATGCCCTAGGTAAAGCCGTGATAGCAGTCTCTAATCACCTACCTGTGTTCTATATGTTTTGACATATGTTCCAAGATAATCTGCTCCACGATCTTAACAGGCATGGAGGTAAGACTGACTGGTTGCTAGTTCCCAGGGTCCTTCCTTTTAGCATTTTTTAAAACAGATGTCATGTTCCCCTTTTTCCAGTCACTGGAGACTTTAATTTTCCTACACCTTCAACTCAAACCAATTCTTGGTTCCTGTCCAGGATTACTGTATTGCTGTCAATTTAAGAAAACAGGATAATTCTTCTTAAATTATTTAACCCTTGAATCCATATAGAAGAGGCTAACAGTGAAGAGTAATCAGCAGTTTCTGCATTCAGATATAGTGGAAATTTTGACCAAACCTTTTCTGAAGCGATATGCAAATTTTCTGTGTTGGAGAAAAACTGTAACTCTTCATAGCTGTAACCAGCCAATAATGGAACAAAGCTCAGAGGAAATCAGCACCAACAATGTGAAATTCAGGGAATAATGCAGGATATGACTGACCACAACTGCTGCAAAGGAGCTGACTATTTCAACACAAACAGGATCAGAGGTTGGTCTTTGTTTTAAATATATAGTTATCAACAGTTGAGTAGGATACTTGTTTCTCCCTGAGTTCATTAAAGAGTGTGAATGTCTCACTGGGTTAGCCAGAATGAGCATGGGGAGAATGCATACAACCCAACCTAGAGCATAAAAACTGGAAAACTAAGAGAAGAACTTCAAAGAGAGTAATGGGTTTGAATTGGCTTTGGTCCTTATATTCCTTCCAGGTGACTGTGGATGCTCACTGTCATGACAGTGAGCATATCATTGAGACAACTAATGGGCATGACACTGGTATTGTGTTTGTACTGTATATTGCATTTACTATATTTTGCTAAGTATTACTTACAGTTGTGTTTTCAGTATATTTTACATCAGTCTGCTAAATCCAAAAGCTCAGATAGCAACAAATATCTTCAAATAATTAAATTTTATAATAAATTATGCCTTTCACATATGGAATATGTAAAAGAACATGGTATTGGACTCTGTCAATAGTGTCATTAGATACTAAAATTAGGTAGGGGAGGGAAACAGGTAGGAAAAAAAAAAAAAAAATCTAAGTGTGATCATTTTCTCTCACACTTTCACAGCATCCACAACCTTTTTATGAGGGATGTTGGAGTGCACCTTTCTATCTGTTGTCCCCCATATCTGTGTGAAGACCTGCTCATTAACAGAATCAGCAGCTTGAAAAAAGAACATGATATTTCTGCTATCTTGCCTCAAGTGCCAGGAAATTCCAGAAGTTCACCAACTGTGGAATTTGAAATTACTTCTATCAATCTTAAACTAATCTCCTACTAATTTCAATGAAACCCACCTTCTATTGCTACAGAATTTGGTGAATAACACTTCTATAATCAGCTTAGGCATTAGTCTTTTCCAGATATTACCATTACCTTCTGAAGAGCTACAATCTATTCTCAGAAGTAGTTTGTAGGACTGATTCAAACACCAGTTGTCTTTACTTAACCTTAAAGTCAGCAGAGACTAGATGAATACTTTTCACAATTCATATTTATAACATTTGAAGTTTCATGGTCATGCTGTCTCCTTCAAGGACTTAATTTAAACATCAGCTAGAAAATAGGTAGGTAGAGTTTTTCTGTCCATGCAGCATAATGCTTTAAGTTTGTGGAGGAATTACTTAAAACATGTTTTGATAGCAAGAGCTGAGGTAATCATGATAGAATCATGCAACCCGTGCTCATAGTGCTGGATAGAGCTTGTGACTATTTTCTTTTTTCTTTGGCCATCTGAAGACTTATCTTGTTTATCCACTTACTGGGATTGTATGCCAGATCTGATATTTGGTTCATAAGCCATTTGGATGCTTAAAAAGACATTTAAGCATACACAAATGTTTACAAGTCGTATCAAGCTTATGTGTTAAATGATAGTTGTTTGGCGGTATTTTCTAGAGTTTTACATTCGAAAGCAGGCCACCTGAAAACAGAATTCTTGTTACAAATATGAATTTTACGTCAGCAGAACTAATACTAGGTGTTAGCACCTGGTCAGGCTAAAATTTTCAGAGAATGAATCTTTCTACCACTAGAATCAATATATGCTAGCATCTGATACATTTAAAGATTTGTCCTACTTAAGGATAATCAAGAGGAATAGTTTTGATACTAGTAAAGTAGATTTCCTAGAATGAGAATTTAGAGGAAATATCTACTGTTTGAACCTTTTCCTCAAGTTTTTCTTTAGACGTCAACAATACAGTTAGTCTTTGATGTTCACAGACAGTTACATTTTAAGTACACAAAACTGCAAGACAGTTCAAAGGCTACTCAATATGGAAAACGTAAGCTTGTCTCAAATAAACTGTTATTTGTTTCTCACTGTAAAAGGCCTTAATCACTATTTGTTACAGCAGATCACAGGTGAAAGCAGAGCTGAGGTAAGAGTAATGGGGTAAGGGAAACTGCAAACAATGTCTGTATGTCAATAGCACTCCATAGAGTAACAATTTTACCAAGGTAACACCAGCAGATCATCTAGAGGTGTATTATGAAAGATTTTGACTCTCATGAAGAGTTAATGAGAATCAAGTCCCTTAAGCAGCATTTCAGTGGAACAGGCTGACAGTTCAGGTATGAAATAATCAAGTATTTGGTTAGTACAGGAAAAAGAGCTGAAGGACCAGAGATGAAATAATAATGTTGCATCCAAGTTAAGCTCAATGAAAGGTTCACATCCTTGGGGATGAAGAGAAAGTTATCATTTGTTAATAGATGACTTTTCAAAGAAAGTTTTTGAAAGCATCCAGAATACATAGTTATTTGAAGCCCTTTAAAAGCCTTACTGAAACTATCACGTGTAACAAAAGGTAAGAAGGCTTACTGTGCAACAGTTCACTGATCTGGAAGAGAGTCTGTAGATCACCTAGGCTATAGCCAATACCTTAAACTCATTCTATATAAAAAGATATCACACAAATCTCACAAACATATCAGATTTTTTCAAGTAACATTTCCTTTGTCACTTCCTTCTTCCAATATATTAGGATTACTTGTACAGGTACTAGTCCGCACAGAGGCTTGAAGAACTGAGACTCCTTTCTTGCACTTACAATGTTTATAGCTAAACACAACAGTCTACAAAGCACCACTAGATATAGATCAGGCTTCATAATAATCATGAGTAAGCTCGCATATACAGGTAGTAAATGTTTACTCCAAATAAATTAAACTTAGAGCTTCTCTCAGCAATATAACACTGGGTTACCTTATCAACAAGTCTTGTCTGTGTCATATTCAGTGTCTCATTTTTAGTTTGTTAATTACTGTAGGCCTAAAAGTGACCATGATGATTTTATAATACCAACATTCATTTGCTGATTAAATCACATGTGATAACTTGCAGATGATCCAATTACTTTATGGCATATTGAATTTTTTGAATTATACAAAAAAGTATTTTGCAAAGATTTTTAGGAGTTATTTAGTATAAGTTTCATGCATGAGCGATATATTATTTCTGCCATTAGCTGTATATTTTCATAAGATTCAGATAAAGTCAAATGGCTCAGAGGCAAAATATTCTTACATCACGGAAAAGTCAGAAGACAATGACAGATTCATGGAAGAAACACAGACGTATGACTAAATGTTTTACACATTAAACATATAGATGCTTTCTTACACCATAGCCAAAAAAAAAATTGCAAATTCAAAAGGAAAGATTACTCAAGTATGTGCACTTTAAACAGAGCTAACTTTCCTTTTCCACTGTCGGGGCCCAGTGGGCACTTGTAGGCTGCACTCGCCCTGATCTGCCATCCGTCTATAGCCCATGACCCTATGTCAGATTCCCCAAGGCCCTAAGTCCTGCTTCAGTGAAGATGTCCTTCCCCAGCACCACTACCATGATGTTACTGCTGAACCAGCCCTGATCTGTGGTTTGATGTTCTAGTCTGGGCTTAGGCTGTCCCTAGCCTCATGGAGGTACCCAACACCTGTGGCTGGGGTTGCCCCAGATTCCTCGGCTGCCGTGCTCCCTGTCTGGGGTGGTGGAATGTACTCTGCTCAGACAGCCCAGCACAGATGCCCCTGGATTCCTGCTCTTTGGAACTGGTCAGTATGCAATGTAGCCTAACATAAACATAGAAAAATTATTTCCCCCCGGATGAATTTCAACTTTAATTTAAGTTGGAATACCTAAATACTTCTCTTCAAAAATCAAGTGCTACTATCCAAGAGAAAGGTTTATATCAAAGAGTCATTTATGAATTAATTCTATTTTCTGGCCTAAGGAAAAAGAATTTGAGGTCACTATAGGAAAGAATACAGTAATATTGGAAGTACCTTAGGAGATGTTGATAGTAGAGTACGAGTGCCAATAACAGGTTCTTAGGATTAGCCTACTTTAGTCTTGTGGGTTTAGTCTAGTTGGATTTTGCACAGGGCATTTATTTTCATGGATATTTTTTCATGTGTCAATAAAGTTAGGTCAAAGCCAGATATGTCTTAAGCATTATTGAAAAGCTCATAAAGGTGTTTTTTAAAGATTAAACAAATTGAAATCTCAATATTGCAGTACACTGTATTAACTAGTCCACTTTTTTAACCCAACAGAAGAGAAATTTCAAGATAGGGTTGGATTATAGCATCAGAGCACTTAACTTACTTGGTTTTGTAAGCTAATTCTAATATCTTGTGATAAGTGAGCTTGCTACTGAGAGTAATTCTCTTACAAAAATTTTCTATTAAACTATTCCCTATAGCCAGGTAATGATTTTTTTTAAGTGCTTTATTGAATACATAGTGGGAATGGAAAAGCTGTGGACAATATCATCATTATATGCATGAAGTCATATTTAAAGTACTCATCTTCCCCCACAGCTCCCCTCTTCCAAGATATTGTGGAATGCAGAGGTTTCAGAAAGGGGTGATGAAAGCAATTACTGTGAAGAAGCACTCATCAGATAAATGTAGATGATAGAGTATTAGAACATTATGGAAAAGATAACATGCTGAAAAAAGAAACAAGGTAGGTTTGCAATGGACACTTCAGAAATTAGATGTCAAGTATCTCTGCCAGCTTTTGTATCAATGCTGAAGCAGCAGTCAGTGAACTTGAAGGAGGAAAACTCAATACTGATCCATATGTTCACTACAGGATAACTCTGGACTGCCATATACAGTTAATGAAACCAATTCCTTAATAAATTCAAAAGACTGGACACCAATATGCACAAAGAGAATATTACTCCCAAATTTGTAACCAGATTTTGGATACTATATTTAAGACCATGTGTCCTGGGTTCGGCAGTAGCAGTCGTTTTTCTCCTTCTTGGTAGCTGGTGCAGAGCTGTGGTTTTGACTTTTGGCTTGGGAACGGTGTTGATAACACTAATGTTCTGGTTACTGCATAGAACGTTTTGGTCTGGCCAAGGACTTTCAGCGCCTCGTGCTCTGCCAGGGAGGAGGGTAAGCCAGGAGGGAGCAGAGACAGGGCATCTGGTCCAAACTGACCAAAGAGGTATTCCATACCACAGCACGTCATGCCCAGAAGGTAAAACTGGGACAGGAACCCGAAAGAGGGTAGTTCACAGCTCGGTCGCCGGGT
Organism: Psilopsiagon aurifrons; assembly: GCA_025447955.1. NCBI lineage: Eukaryota > Metazoa > Chordata > Aves > Psittaciformes > Psittacidae > Psilopsiagon > Psilopsiagon aurifrons. The sequence continues at coordinate 3,148 of JAOEHY010043879.1, read as the reverse complement.
GGTGAGCATTTGTGTACTCTTCCCTTGTATTTTTCCCTGGTCATTATTGTTATTGGTGGTAGCAATAGTGATTTGTATTATACCTTAGTTATTGGACTGTTCTTATCTCAACCTGTGGGAGTTACATTCTTTTGATTCTTCTCCCCATTCCCCCCCCCATTCCCCCCTTTTGGAGTGGGGGGAAGAAGGAGGGGGAAGTGAGTGAACAAACTGTGTGTTTCACAGCTTAAACCAAGACAGTTCTTTTAGAAGGGGGAAGTCAGTGAACAAACTGTGTGGCTGATATACAGCTTAAACCACGACACCATGGTTTTTGTTAAAGCTTACCTATTTGCCAAAAGTCACAATGAGACTTAAAGAGGGAAGTTTAGTTTCTGTATTCCTTTTTACACCAGGATTTTCACTGCCCTCTTAGTCATATGGTAATTGTGCTTGGTCAATGACAGGACGCTGCACAAGTCCACTAGGTCTGCAGCACAACAGCAATCTGTTTATAGGATTCTTAATCAATTTTTTCAAGCCAGATCTGACCTCAAAAACCCTGAACTTCAGCAACTTTATCTATCACATGATATAGGCTCTGTGCAATTCTCTAAGGACTGCCCAAGAGTTCCATGACATACAATTGCAATCTTAGCAACTATCTATGCAGTTTTCCACTTCTCTCATGCACAGCAATCCCAGATGCTTTGCAATGCTTATGCTTCACAAAGTCTAGCAGTAGCCTATTTATCACTGAGATATTTTATGAAGGATAAGCAAATATCTTCACTGAAAATACAAAGAAATACAATTGTCAAATTCAAAGCTCTGTTGTTCAAAAAAGACCACTCTTGTGAAAAGGCTGTTAGCAATTAGAAGAAATCAGATCTGAGTTATTTGGAAAATACTATAATCACTGGTAAGACACTGGTTCAGTTTAAGCACTTGATGTGCTTCCTGGAAATGTATTTCATACAGCATGCACATCCATCTGGAGTAAATTTACTAAAATCCCTAGATTAGAAATAGCTTCAAATTAAGACAGTCTGAGACAAAACTGTTTTAGTTAGACTCCTTAGCTTTTTAGAATTTCAAGGCCTGTAAGGACTGATTTACACAGATGACGATCTAGTTTCTGTTATTTCAAAAAAAGCCATAATTACTTCAAAGTCTGTACTACTACAAGTATAAATGCAGTTCTGGGTCTTCAGGCTAACAATTTGTTCGGCTTTGGCCTTATTATTCAGTCACTTGTTATGTGCCCTCTGAGTACCTGTCAAATTCATAGAATCACAGAATAGTTAGGACTAGAAAGGACGTTAAGATCTTCTAGTTCCAGCCCCACTGCCATGGGCAGGGACACCTCACACTAAACCATGCCACCCAAGGCAACGTCCAATCTGGCCTTGAACACCGCCAGCGATGGAGCATTCACAACTTCCCTGGGCAACCCATGCCAGTGCCTCACCAAAGTACCTTAAAGAATTTCTTTCTCAAATCCAATCTAAACTTCCCCTGTTTAAGTTTGAACCCGTTACCCCTTGTCCTATCACTACAGTCCCTAATGAAGAGTCCCTCCCCCTATAGGCCCCCATCATCCCTATAGGCCCAGCATCCCTATAGGCCCCCATCAAATACTGGAAGGCTGCTATGAGGTCTCCATGTAGCCTTCTCTTCTCCAGGTTTAACAGCTCCAACTTTCTCATCCTAACGTCATACAGGAGGTGCTCCAGTCCTCTAATCATCCTCGTGGCCCTCCTCTGGACTTGTTCCAACAGTTGCATGTTCTTCTGATGTTGAGGACACCAGAACTGCACACAATACTCCAAGTGCGGTCTCAAAAGAGAGAGTAGAGGGGCAGGATCACCTCCCTCAACCTGCTGGTCACACTTCTTTTGATGCAGCCCAGGATACCCTTGGCTTTCTGGGCTGCGAGTGCACACTGCAGGCTCATGTTCATTTTTCCATTGACCAACACCTCCAAGTCCTTCCCCACAGGGCTGCTCTCAATCTCTTCTCTGCCCAACCTGTAGCTGTGCCTGGGATTCCTCCAAAACAGGTGTAGGACCTTGCACTTGTCATGGTTAAACTTCATCAGGTGGCACCAGCCCACCTCACAAGCGTCTCAAGGTCCCTCTTCATGGCATTCCTTCCCTCCAGCGTATCGATCAAACCACCCAGCTTGGTGACATCAGCAAACTTCCTGAGGGCACGCTCAATCCCATTATCCATGTCACCAACAAAGATGTTGAACAAGACCGGTCCCAACACCAATCCCTGAGGGACACCACTCATCACTGGTCCCCAGCTGGACATTGAGCCATTGACCACAACTCTTTGTCTGCAGCCATCCAGCCAGTTCTTTATCCACCAAGTGGTCCACCTATCAAATTGATGTCTCTCCAAGTGAGAGACAAGGGTGTCATGTGAGACAGTGTCAAACGCTTTGCGCAAGTCCAGGTAGATGACATCAACTGCTCTACCCCTGTCCATCAGTTCCGTAGCCCCATCAAAGAAGGCTACCAAATTGGTCAGGCAGGATTTCCCCTTAGTGAAGACATGCTGGCTGTCACCAAGCACCTTGTTGTTCTTCATGTGCCTTAGCATGCCTTCCAGTATAATCTGCTCCAATATTTTGCCAGGCACACAGGTGAGGCTGACTGGTCTGCAGTTCCCTAGGTCATAAATTTTCCCCTTCTTGAAAATGGGGTTATATTCCCCTTTTTCCAGTTGTCGGGATCTTCACTGCCATGAATTTTCATTTGTAATGGACAGTGGTTTAGCAACTTCATTTGCCAGCTCCTTCAGTACCTGCAGATGGATTTCATCAGGTCCCACGGACTTGTATACATTCAGGTTCTTAAGATGGCCTCAAAGAAGATCCTCTCTGACAGTGGGTCTATGGTCTTCATTCTCATAGTCCCTGCATCTACCTTCCAAGACTTGCGTAGTGTGGTCAGAGCATTTGCTGGTAAAGACTGAGGCAAAGAATTCATTAAGAACCTCAGCCTTCTCCAAATCCAGGGTAGCCAGGGGAAGCCAAGCTTCCAAAGGGGGCCTGTAGTGGTTTAGGCCATATATCAGTCATGCAGTTTGCTACATGGAGAATCCAAAGAATGCAACTCCCACAGGTTGAGATAAGAACAGTTTAGTAACTAAGGTATAA
>JAOEHY010043878.1:0-20672 GCA_025447955.1 Psilopsiagon aurifrons | reverse complement strand
CCTTCCAATATCTGAAGGGGGCCTATAGGGATGGTGGGGAGGGACTCTTCATTAGGGACTGTAGTGAGAGGACAAGGAGTATGGGTTCAAACTTCAACAGGGGAAGTTTAGATTGGATATAAGGAAGAAATTCTTTAGTGTAAGGGTGGTGAGGCCCTGGAATGGGTTGCCCAGGGAAGTTGTGAATGCTGAATCCCTGGCAGTGTTCAAGGCCAGGCTGGACATAGCCTTGGGTGTTATGGTTTAGTGGGTGATGTCCCTGCCCATGGGAGGGTGTTTGGGACTAGATGATCTTAAGGTCCATTCCAACCTTAACTATTCTATGATTCTATGATCTAAAGAAGTCTAGGGATTTACTGCTTTTGCACTCTGCCCCTGCTTCAGGCTCAGGCTGCTTTTAAAATGTAGCTCCTTATAAAATAATTTATTTTAAGCTGACAGAGATTTGGTATGACAAAGTATGCTTCTGAAAAATATCTAAGCTCAGCTGAATATAGGTGAGGAGAGAAAAGCATTGCCTAATCACTAATATATGTTAGGGCTGAGAATCTAGGAGGCTTTACTGATGGAATATGATATTTGCTATGATATATATAATCATTGTCTGAAGTGACATTATAGAGCAAGATTAAACATGTGCAATGATGGAATGAATGAATAAAAAAAGCCTTTCATTATAGCACACCGATACAGTAATAACATAGTCACCTTTGGTCTCTTAGCTTCTGAAATTATTTATTTCAGGTTTGATGCAGTTTTTGACCAGTGTTTTTGGCCTTTCATATTAATGAGACATGGGAGATACTCATTGTATATTGTAGGAATTTGTGTTTGTGATTGCATGCAGACCTGTATGAAACATCAAGATCTACAAAGCATTTGAATCTGGTCCACGTAATGTGAAAAGAATAACATATTTTGTAGGCATAATATAATTTAATTGTCTAGTATGAGTTTTAGCTTATAATAAAACTGCGTATGGAATTTCCTTTGGGAAAAATTGCAAAAGCGTCCATAAAGCTGGTTTTGCAGTCTCACCTGTGCACTCAATGATGTATAACCACTTTATATTACTGTAGCAGTATGAAAAAGCTCAAATCAGACTGCTCCATTTATAGAAGTGTAATATGCACTTCCAAAGTCTGTATAGTCTGTGACATTTCAGAAATAGCCTAATGGCAGAGTGCATGAATGTGTGTGTACATATGTGTATATAAGTTGTTAAAGGGAAAGAAAGAATCTAAAATTATGTTATTTGTGTATCAAATTTTTACACTAAGTAACTTTTAATGGATTTAGTATCCCAAGAGATAGGTCGGTAGATCTGACAGGTGCAAGTAGGTCACTTTTAAAATTTAAAAACAAGCAAACCTGCCACTAATGATCAATCCATTATTTGTCTGTAAAATATGTTACTGCTGAATAGTCTGTTTCCATACTAAAAAGACAAGCTGTTGTGCAGGTTATTTTGTATATGCTTGAAAGCAGATGGAAGGATTCCATATATGCATCTTCCTGATTTTTTGATGCATATGTAGCTGAACAGACCTTGAGTATTTCTAATAGGCATCTGCCTATTTTTGCGGTACATTTTCAGCCTTCCACTAATGAATTAAGAAATAGTGAGTTGCATCATGTAAAACAAATCATTGTTCAAATAATGCTTTTGGAAGTTAGAAGGAGGGATACTGTTTGAAGTTCATTGAAAGGAGTCAAATCAAAATTAAGTGCAACAGTTCAGTGATTAATTCATGATGCTCCTGAAAAAGGTTTATTACTTGCAGACAAAACTCCTGGGTTTGAAGTAGGAGAGTGATATTAGAAGAAATGGTTGAGAAAGAAGGGAAAAACAAGTGCAGCTTGCTCAGTGTCTATCACCAAATAACTAAGTAGCAAGGTAAGGAGGGCCTCAAACTTTTTAAAATCAGATTGAATAGTAAGAAATTTAACTAGAAGGTTCAGGAGTTTCAGTGAATTACATTTTTGTCATGTGTCAATCATTCGACATTTGAGTATTTACTGTTGTGTGAGGAGAGGAAATGTAGCTTCCCATGCTCAAAAAAAACAGAGTATTATATCCCCCTGTGATCTAATGGGGAAGACCTAAGTTGTGATTCTCCAGATACCTACAGTGACAGAAGCACTGGTTTCAGCCTTAGCTATATCTGAAAAATGCAGCCATATTTAACCTCTGTGCTAGCAGTTTGCTCTATACCCTTCTTGTACTGTGAATTCTTAAGATTCCTTTGTTTCTGAATAAAAGATAACATTCTGGATTCTAAATTCCATCATGGAATTTGAGATAAGGCAAACTGGGTCTGTCAGCATTTTTCTTGCAAACTTATATTTATGAAGCAATAATCTGAATTCTTACCTCTGGGATGGCAACAGAAGAATGTTCTACTTGTGAAATATCACTCCTGGTGAAAGATATAACTTTGGCAGAGCTGTGGCATTGTTTACATTAAAATAGTTACTGCTATTTATTTTTTACAAGAATAAGTGTGGTTCTTATCCTTCGACTACTGGCTAGTCTGCATTCAGCCTTTCCCTATATTTCTCATGTAGTTTGAGTTGCTTATAAGGTGCTTCATTATTTCTCTGTCAGACCGATACCAATTGCCAGCTATTTCAGTTACATGATTAAGAGAGTCACAGATATTAGGAAAACTGAGTTAGCATTCAGGAGCCCACATCTTTCCTCTCTTTTGTGAGCTTAGCACATCTTCTAGAAAACAGTGAAAATTGTACTACCTATCTCACTGCCTGTTGCGAGAGCAAATAGATTAAAAGTTGCACCAGATGCTGAGGTGGCTAGAGAGGCACACATCGATAGATGTCCTTTCATCTCACCATCAAAACTAAGAGCCCAAGTTTGAAACTTGATCATGCTATGCAACAGTTATAAACAGCTTCAACCTGTTGAGACTTCTTAAACAAAAAGGCACACTGAATCCAACTAGAAATGTGTTGGCCTACGTCAGTACGCAAGACTTTATTTTTGACTACAAATAGTATATACTTTCTTGTAGATAAAGCAGGTAGTCTTATTTCAAATTCCGGTAAAAGCTGTTGTAAAATAAATTACAGTAAGATTTTTATGGTAGCATAGTAACTGTCTTAGGTTGTGCTAGTGTGTACTTTCTTCAGTTAAAAATGCTTTTTATCACCTGTTCTTTTTTAAGACAAACCTTGCAGTTTCGTCTTTATTTATTATGAGCAGTATAATTTATTTGAACTGGGGTGCATATATGTAGAGAGGAATACACTCCTTTATGAAATATATAGCACATAGAGTACATATATATGCATATGCAGTGAAATATAAATGGAAAATAGTTTTAGATTTCAATTTATGATGTATTGAGTACAAGTTGATCAGTTTGCAGTATTTCACAGACTGCAAATTTTGAAAAAAAATCTTTGCTGGTTTGTATTTCCCATGAAATATTGCAAAATACAGGCCCTATTTCTTAACCTTCTTACATGAATAGTCTTTTAATACAACATAATTGTAATATGAATGTACTATTTATCTCAGCACAAGATGTTCTTTTGTAATCAAAGTGTGGGTTTTCTACAGGTTTCTGTTTAAACATGTAAAATCATAAATAATAACTGATGGCATTTTTTTCCAGTTTAACATAGCAGAGAGACTCTTCCTCCTTCTGTTCCAATAACGACACACTGCAAAAAAAAATGTTCTTTTGTTTTATTTCAATAAGTAATATGATTTACATTGCTAAAAAAAAGAATTGTTTCCAGTTCTTTCTCCCTCTAGGCAATTAATTACTTAAGTCACTAAATGGAGCTCAATCAATTAACTCAGAATAATCATTTTGAGACTTAGTTCAGCCCCTGATCCTCAGCTATGTCAGAAAACTGTAACTTTTCTACTTGTTTTTCTCAGATGAATAAGTCTAATTCATTGTCCTGTATACCGAGGTTATACTATATAGCAGAGGTTATGTGTCAGTCGCTTTATTCTCTCAGCAGAATATTGTGCATGAAATAGCTCCTTCTGAATGTAGCAATCAACACACAAATATGGGCTGTTTTCGTAAAAGTAGAGAATTTCAAACTAATACCAATAAATGGATGCCTCACTGTGTACCCATATATTATTGTGAATTTTTGCTCCTAGCTTTTTTCCAAGTGGAGATAAAATTGCTGAAAATAGTGTTATTAAAAGCTTTTATTCAGATCTCTTTTATCTGTGCCAGGTTAAACAAGTATCACATGGATGAACACTTGAATAGAAGCATCTGAAAAGTCATAATTAAGATGCTTCGTAGCAAATTCTTGCTTTTATGAATTTTACTAAATTGTGCAATTTTATATTATTTGTATTAACCACAGACAGTAGTCACATCCATTCTACTGATTATTATTTTCAAAATAAGAAAGTTTCTGTCTAAAGGCTTTACTGTTCAAGGGCTGTTTCTAGTTGTACTGCTTCAGAAGCAGCCAGAAAGAAAACTGGTGACTCAGGGAGCAGTGGCTCATTTTTAGTTCTCTTCTGCTGAGAAGGAAGAAGTAGCAGCAGGTCAATATTTATGGCAGCTCAACTTGTCACTCTGCAAATCATCCTAATCATGGACATCTGATGGGAGGAAGAGAGGGAAGATTCAATGCAATGGTTATATGAATAGAAAGTAGGACGGAGCAGGTCCTCCACTGTTCTCCAGAGCTGGGGAGGTGGCGAATGACCTGACGTCTGTGTACAGCAGCATGCAAAGGCAACTGGATATTTCGTGTGTGCTATATAGAAGGGTCACGGTCAGACCCAGAGGAAATGGAAACACATTTTGAATGCAGTTTTTAAAGAGGGCTTAGAGCTATCATGGGTTAATTCATTAAAAGAATCAAACACCTGAGGAACTGAAAGGAAAGAATAACAACAGGGTTTGTTAAGGAACTGGTGATGTTAGAGGTCTTTTAAGAGTAAGAAAGATTGAAGAACAATTACAATAGGCTTCACAGTTCACAGCAAAGATAATGATCCTTATTTGCTGTATTGGGTGATAAGTGAACATTTGAAAACTTTCAAACAAAGGAGCCTGTAGTTGGCAATGTGGGAATAAAAATAAGGATGCTGATTTTTAGAAGTGTTGAACTATGACAATTGTGGCAGATTTCAGAACAAACTTTTCTGAAATTTAGGACTCCTAAATTCAAATTCCTAGATATTAATCTTTGTGACCTGGTTTAGGCATCTACATTTGAAAATGCAGTTTAAGCACTGGTGGTTCTTTGCATGCTATTTATCCTCAGAAGACAATATTTTTTTCTTTTGATGGTGTTCAGGACTTTTACATGGTCAGTCTCATCAATGAGATGAATCTGGGCAGGCCTGTGGTTTGGTGTGAACTGTAGTGAACTCAGATGGCCAGGAAGCTGCCTGGAAACTACATTAAGCCACTTCCCACAGAGAAAACAGTTGTTATTGACTTGTTTTTTGAATAATCTCCCTCATTCTTATTTCAATAAAGACTTATCTTACCCTGCAGGCAGTAGGAAGTATTATTAAACACCAAGTGATTCACAATGTATTACTACTGTACTACACAGTTGCACATTTCTGAGAAAAAATGGATTTAATAATAGTTCTATTTCTTTAATCCTGTTATAATTGATTTCATAAATTAGAGCTTTGCTCCTGCTTTGGAATGTATTTGAGAATAGTTAAGAGAGTCTAATTCTAAAAATGAGTGGGGAAAAAAATCATATTGTCTTGTTATTTTAAAACATAAGGAATATAATTCATATTTTCTATTGCTTTCTTTTCACTTGTGCTCTTTTTCTGAGTTGAAACCTTAGTTCCTAAAAAATTTTATAGAGGATTTTGTCATAAGTCTTTCTGGCTTATTATGTGAAGGAGGAAGGAAGGATAAGCTTATAAATTGGAATTGAGGTTTTATTTCTTTTCATTTAGTATTTAAGGGTAGAAATTGAAAATGCAACCTTTTGAGAGGGCTAAAACTCAGGAATTCTTGGGTGGGGTAGAAATGTGAATTGACAAAATATGGTAAAGTTTCACTTGATTCAGTGTTTTCTGATTGTCTTATTTAATATCTGGTTTCATAATTGATAATTATTTTACATTCAAATAATGTTCTTCATTCCCCAAACTTGCAAAACTAGTGTTAAAAAAAAGGGGGAAATGAAATAAATTAATTTCAAATCTTTGCATTCCTATCCCAAATGTATTCCTTTAACATAAATGTATCCTCTTGTTGTCCTAAGTAGTTAGCACTTTTCAAGATGAGACTATGGAAAGTTCAAAAGCAGACAGAAGTACCAGACTCTCTTTATGCTGGGTTCCAGAAAAACTCTGTAGAAAGCAGTTCCTAATGGATAACATTTATGTAAGAACCCACCTCTTGTGAATTTTTTACCCACATCTGTCTGCGTAAAAGCAGTAATAGGGTGGAAAGCTCTTTGAAAATCATTATACTGAACTTGTACAAAAGTTAAGTCACAGAGGACTGTTTAATGCCTCAGAGTAATTCGTAAGTTGGATGTTTCTAATGCCTGAACTTCATATTCTTCTATAAAAGCATGAATTGCACTGATATTTCATAGAGCTGTATATGTATATGACTCCTTTCGTACATCTTTTTTCTCAGTTAATAAAATTGCAGTTTCTGAAATATGGCTTTACAATGACAGCAGAGAGCAGCCTAAGTAATTTTTATGTATGGTAATTTCATGACAATTAAAATAAGTTCCTGACTGGTATGATTTGGGGAAATCATTAATTTTCCTTGAATTACCATATGTTTAAATGTGTACATGAAATTAATCCTATGACATGATATTTTTAACATTTCGATGGAGCCATATTCTATAAGTAATGGAGAATGCAGATGTCCTGCATATTTACTTTGCGTAGTACTGTGATTATTTTCTTGCAATAGATGTTGGGATTTTCTAAGAAACTATTTTTGCAGATTTATTTTTTGAGTTGCAAATTTCTTCTAGCCCCCAAATTGCAAGTGTGTGATCATAGTTTCAGCTAGCAATCAGCTGCTTCAGCTTGTTTTGTGGAAGATTGAATGACATTAAATGCTCAGTAACTAGATTATGTTTAGAGTTTGTCAGTTCTTCACATGTCTGATACCAGTCAGGAGTTTGTCATTCAACAGCAAGATAGAACATAGAAAGTATCTCTGAAAGTGCTATTCTAAAGTAGAATTGAAAGTTTAGATGTTTTTCTTCAGTCGCTACAGCTACCATCCTGTGATTCTCAGAGATTCCACATTTATCAATTACAAACAAGAGGAGGATAGGAATAACCCCTGAGTGGGTTAGTGATACCTTATTTCTTGTCTTCCATTAAAGGCCAAGTTGTTATACTGTAGTGAAAATTTAAATTAATTTAAAAAAGATGCATTTCTTGATGTCATGGTAGCAGATAACATTTTTAATGAATAAATACAAGTAGCATTTTTTGATGCTACACCTTTTGATTCATTACCCTCCTGAAAGTAGTAGGACATTCAAACTTAAACAAGGGAAGTTTAGACTGGATATGAGGAAGAAATTCTTTACTGTCAGGGTGGTGAGGCACTGGAATGGGTAGTCCAGGGAAGTAGTGAATGCTCCATCGCTGGCGGTGTTCAAGTCTGGGTTGGACATGGTTTAGTGGGAGGTGTCCCTGCCCATGGCAGGGGGGCTGGAGCTAGATGATCTTAAGGTCCTTTCTAGCCCTAACTATTCTGTGATTCTATGATTCACAACTGTTCCTAGAAGGGAAGGATTCATGAGAAAAAACAGGCTGTGATTAACTAGAGTGATTATACTTTACAATTATGACTATATGATAAAGTACTGGATTATGAAGGTGTGAAGGTATGATATGCAGTGGAAGCATAATAGTTTTAAAGGAGAAAAGCAGGACTGAGTAAGCACATGTATGTCAAAAACATCATAAGATGGTCACATAGTTTACGACCATACTTCAGCAATCTATTAAAAATGTAGAATTTGAGTCAGAGCAATCTGAAGTTTGCTTACAGAATTCTTTAAGAATGATTTATTTTGTTGTTGTACACTGTAGTAGAAAGTAACAAAAGCTTCTTGGAAAAAGAATGATCTAAGTATTGTAAATGCTAGCCACCAGGACAATATTTTTCTACAGATTCCCAGAACACTGCCAGGGACTCTAATTAAAAAGTATCACATAAAAAGGAGGAAAAATAAAAAAAAAAAAACCAACCTATCATTATTAATCTCCAGAAGCAAGACTATTTAATTAATTGTAGAATAAAGGTCATTGTCAAAGCTAACTGAAAACATACAACTTCTATCAATATTTATTGGATTAGACTTCACTGTTTTCTCTAAGTGTTGGGTACTGCAGAGTTTTGCTCCCTTAACTTCCTCTAGCTACTCACTGGCTAGATTCACAAGGCTTCTCTGTGCCCATTTCAAGCTATATGTTACCACACTTAAACCTTTAGTCTAACAATGGCTCTATATGGCAAATAGGCAACCCCACCACTGAGCAGTGAGCTTGGGGGTGTGACAGTGCCCATGATGTGGCTCTGGAGACAGGTTATCTCTTTATTCCCCTTTTACAATATACATTTAAAATACATGCAGTGCCATGTAATACTTCAGCACCAATGCAAATTTCAGACTGCACAGACAATTAGGAATAATATTTTCAGTGCAGTTGAAATGAACTTTAGGTTAAAGCCCCTCTTATTATTCCTTCTGCAACATTATTTTAAATTACTGTAATACACACTGAGACACTTTACCTGTCACGTTCAAATGAAGGCACTGAACCATATGCTGGTTACTTTTCTGAATAGCTAACAAGAAAACGCATTTGTGATAGTTCACATTATATATTCATAACATATAGCTCCTTGGATCCAGTCCTGAATTTTCTGCCGTTTCCCCATGTAGAAAGCTTGATGATAATTTTCATTGTTAAAGTCACCAGGAGTTTAGAATACATAAGAAATTGAGAATGAGTCATTGTTATTATTATCAGCAAAACAATAATCTTCAGATAATGTGAATAAATTGCTGTTTTTCAAATACCCTAAAGGTCAGCTTCTACCTGCATTTTACAGAGTGAAATTGTCTGCTTGCTACTGTTAGTTTAATAAGACCTATTAATAATGAAGAACTTTTATTTTTTTTTTTTTTTGAGGGGAAAAAAATTAAATGTAAAAGGATTTTCAGTCTCCTTTTCAGATAATGCACAATTTTATCTGTTCACAAATTGCCTTCTGAGAATGAGACATTTATTGACATGCAATAGTAATTGCCTTTTGGTTTTCATTTTGTTTCTCATTTAGTTTTTTCTGCTAGCACATATACAGCAGTTGAAGGACATTGCTTAGCCAAGCTGCTGTGTCACAGTGGCCGTTATAATCGCCGTGGAGAAATCTGCGTTTCTGAGCAATTCATTTGTAGTAAAATCACCTCTTGGCTGCTTTTGCAACCTTTAATCTCACTTGAACACAGGCTATCAGAATAAAATAGCTCAGGAAAGGCAATTGGTTTTGCAAGGCTCTCCCAGCTGGAGCATGGAGGCTGCTACTCTGCCACCCAGACTTTCAGCCATGCAGAGTACAGGCCACTGAGCAGGCCAATCAAGAGCAACATGGGTAAGGCAGCTTCTGACAACAGCCAGATGGGGACAGATTGGACAACATCTTGGCCCCAAATTATCGTAGTGAAAGTCTACAGGAGCAATGTGAGATGTAGACACTAGTTCTTTCCCAAGACTCACTGGCAGCCTGTCACAGCTGAGCCATCTGGGGATGGCACAACTCTGCCTAACCCTCACCAGGACCCTTTTTACCCCTTCCACAGTAACAAAGTGGCACCTCCGTTCCCTTGGGAGGAATTGCCTGGAGAACCACTGTGTATGTGTCATGGGCGCAGACAGACAGTCTGGCGAATAATTGAATCTTACTCCCTGCCTCTCTGTGGAAGACGTTATTCATTCTCCCATCAGATTTTGTTAAGAATTTAAACTCTTTCAACTGACTTGCTCCCATTGTCCAGTTTGCTGTTTTGATCATTTTAATCCATTCCCCTGTCAGTTGCCTCCAATAAAGCAAACAGAATGTGTACTTCCACAGTTCCTTCTCCATCATCTTTCTAAAATGCAGGTTAATTAACATTAATATTTTCACATTTGCCTTCCTATTTTTAAAAATTGGGCCTGAAGATGGAAAGTAAATGTCAAGTGCCACCAAATGCAGCATTGCAAGGCAGCATAAAGCAGTTCCTGTTTCATACTCCTGGAGAACTAAATCTTCATATAGTCTGAAATGTGTGTAGATACAAAAAAAATCCTAGGAACACCTGTTAAAGACTTTTCAAGAATTAGAGTTTTTTTTTTTTAATCTCTCATGCTTTTGCAGGTTTAGAAGAGCAAATTCTTGCTGTGTTTATTGCTTTACAGTGGAACCCCCCAAATAGATATGTGTTATATCCATTGACTGATATTTTGTATAAATGAATTGGTTATTGCATGTAGCAGAAGTATATTCCAGGAAACTTAATATATAAGGAAAGTAAAGTGAAATACTTCTGCTCCTCTTTAGCAATATCAATCATTTTGAAAGAATTTTTTACAGTGTGACACAGTGCATTTTCTACCAGGCTCTTTGGAAAAGGCTCCAAATATTTCTGCCTTTTCTAACTCTAAATAGATCTGTTTTCCAGGGGATTGCTCTAAATCTTCACCTGTATATCCAGTCTGTAGTAGTTCACATGCTAAGCAAAAATTACTCTGCTGTTATGTTTACTGCACTGCTGCTAAATGCCCAACCACCTTTATAGTTTTGTCCTACCAAAGTTAATCACTAGTGTTATTTCTTTAACACTGCAAAACCTCCACAGAAATTCCTTGTCTCTGGGTCAATGGAATCCTTCCAGCCAAAAAAATGATCACTTGTCATGCTAAGCTTTCTCCTGATGTTCTCAGTTTTATGGGTCAAAATTTTTGAAAAAATATGAAATTTAAGATCTTCAAGGAAAAATATATGTTTGTCCTTGTACTCATTGTGGGGATCTTCCCACTGTATCTACAAAATCAAGTAAAAAGCAAGCCAGATGTGGGTTCATTTTAACTTACTTTCCTTATTGAGATAAAAACAACCCTTCTTTAAAAACTAGCTTCAAAATACTTCTTAAAAAAAAAGTGTTCATTTTTCAATTTCTTTTTATAAAAGGAGTTGCAGCAGAGAAACTTGGGCAGGTATTGGAATGAGAACTATTTTCAGTTTTGTTTTTTTATGTACTTGTATCTTTTTCTTAGTGCTTCTGCATAGAATTTGGGTTGACAGGTATACTCTGAGCAAGCTAATTGTTTAAATTCTAAAATTTAGATCCACATTTTAGCTGTTAAATATCCATTTCTTTTACTATGGCTAAAAAATGAAAAAGGGGGGAAAAAAAAACATATGATTTTTTTTTTCTGTGAAGGATGGTGTTCCATCTGGAGTATAGCTCTCACAGTGAAGCAACATCCTGTCAGCTGGTCTGTTATTCAGAGTTCTCTGCTGGGGATTTTTAACAGCCTGAAAATACAGATAAGAATGGTGAAAAATGAGGTTTTGCTCTCTGACAATTTTAATCTGCATCATATTTTCAATATTTGAGTAAAACGTGAAATATTAGATTGCTCTTACATCCTGTGTAGTAAGAATAAGAAAACTGCCTCTGAAAACAGTAAGATCTAATTTAAAACTGTTTACTTAAACTGGACTGGGGATTGTAAAAGTCTGTGTAGTTTAGTTCCTTTTCTGTTGAGTCCATCTGGAATCAGGAAGTCAGTACAATCTCATAACATGATCTATTTAAGGACTACTAAAGGACTTGACAAAAGATTTTTTTTTTTTATAGCCAAAATTTTTCCTTTCTCATCAGAAATACAGCATACACACATAAAACCAGGCTTAATCTATAATGACTCACATGCTTGAATGATTGGCATAATCATGATGTAAAGTCAGTTTTCACAGGATTTGTTTTCAGTTCACAGACGGAAACTGTTCTGGAGCTGGAATCTAATTTAGATCCTATTTAAAAAAAAAAGTTTCGAATTTTTCCTGTAGGGTTTCTATTTAACTTTTTCTAATCCAGATTCTTTTAACTGTTGATTAGTTTTTCTAATGTTTCCCTATTGTCTTCTGACTTCAGATTCTCAAATTACTACGTCAACGAGTTTAGCTGTAGTCCAGCTCTTGTCTTTGGAGTATTTAATTTTGGGAAGACCTTTCCTTCATGGTGCCTAGATTTTATTCCCTAATCTCAGTTCAGGCTACTGAACTGTGTAGCCTGAACTGTGTGCAGCCTACTTCTGGGAAAATCCTGTGCATCCTTGACTTCCTTGCATTCTGAACCTTTGAATGAAAGCAGTTTCTCACAATTTCTACAGTGTTTTTGTGAACCTCTGTTTCAGAGATTTACAGTCATGGCCAAATTTTTGTAGGTTTTAAAAGGGAGTCCAAAGGTCCATTCAAGTAAGGAGCAGCTATCTGCTAAATTTCAGGTTCCAATTTCAAAGCTGGCATAGTTTGACAAAGGCCTTCAGGAACATTTTAAATCAGGAAAACAGAGCATATTTTCCTAATAATGGGAATACCAGCAATGCTTTTCCACAGAACAGGGAAAATTATGGGAAATCTTAGATCAAACACCTCTGGATTTGTAAAATTTGAGTCATAACCAAAAACAGGGTGCCAGAATAACAACCAGTAGCTTAGTCATACATGAATATGCAAGTTAACTGGTCTGCTTTTATATACAATGCAACAAATAACTTGTGTATTTTCAGAAAAATTACTTCTTTCTCTCACTCATCTCCTATCCTTTCAGTAGAAGAGATCTCATGTGGTACTTCAACTGCTATCTGATTGTCACAGCACTGTTTCCAAATCTCCCAATGTACTACAGCCCAAAGGAGATTAATATCTCAGAAAGAAAATAGAGTATGCTACATTGTAAGCTGATATGAATGTGTTTCAGGGGTATCTAAGTTTGTTGATTTGTAACCCTTTTTATTTATTCAGTACTTTATTGTTTATTAGGAAACTGCACAACCTTCTAATGTAAGGTTCTGTTGGACTTTTTGCTCATTTGAAAAATTAATATTTAAAGTTGCTGTCTAAAGCACAAGTACCCAGCTTCACGTAAGTACTGTTGGAGATACTGATAGTGGGACAGACGTAACTATATTTTCCAGTATATTTATAAGTGTTGCTCCTTCGAAATACTACTCAAGGAAATTTACTATATTGTGATGATTACCATCTCCATAAATAAAAGAAATAATTGAATATATTATACAATCTCTTTATAACACGGACAGTTACAAATTAGAAAGTAATTATTTTACAAGTTTTGCTTTGAGAAAGGGCAGACAAAATTGATTGATTTAGCAAGAAGCAAACTTTTCCCATGGAATAAATTCCATAGGTTTTTTTAAGCTAAATGGTGAAAATGCTGAACAAAGTGCTGAGAGGAAAAGGGTCATTAATTATTCTGGAGCAGTCTCTACCTACATTTTTCGAGCTTGGAGGTTATTCTAGCTGCAGCTGCCAAGGTAGAAATTATCTTGACTGTCATGATTTCAGTTCTTTTCCAAAAGAAGGTTTTATCAGTAATATTTGTCAGTAAGCGAGGTAAAGCTCATTTGTTTGAGAGATAAATCAGTTACCCTCACTCAGGGTCAACTAAATTTTGGAATTCATCTGCAGCCACAAGTCTAAACCTAATTTACTGGGAACTTTCTGTCAACCTTTAGAGTATGATGCCATAGTAACTCCTTATTGTTAGATCCTTTATGATAAACAAGTAGGTGTTCCCCACTATCCAGCTTTTCAATGATAGTGAATTCTAACTTTTTTGCTGACGAAGTTCCTGCTTACATTGAGAAACTGGTACGTTATTTATCTCTAAATATACTTCCACACGTTACAGGAATCACTCTAATAAGAGTTATCACCATGACTAACATTTATGATAACCTCTTAGTTTTGTGAACTTAGTCTGTTCTGCAGATGCTTGCCATGGTTAAAATTACTGGTGCTGAAGACTGAGAAAGTGTTCGAGAGTGATGTAAAGAGATGTATTGTCTTTTTTTTCCAGTTTCATTCTTCCTGTCTACATTAAAAAAAAAAGTTGATTAAGGAGACAGGATGGATGTCAGACTGACATTTTCAGTTGTTACCATAATAAATCAAACAATAAAATACATGTGGTTTTTCTGATTAATGTTTATAAAAATATTGTGCTTGAACTTTTAATTCCAGATCAGACCATACCTTTATCCACCCTCAAAATGATACCGTAGCTTTTTGCATGCAGAAGTGTTGGTAATAATATGCCTCAGATGTGGCTTAGGCCATTTGTATGGCCTTGGAACTCTTCTTCTGACTCTTATCTTTATAAAAGCATTATTTACAAAAAATTTGATGCTGCAGGGTGCTACCCACGTTTCATTTGTACAGAAAAATAATTACAGAAATGCATGAATTAAAAGGCTGTTATTACCATTAATGTCTGTGCACTTAAAAATCAGTCGAATGCACTGTGCTTAAACTTAGACAAACCTTAAAGTTAGGATAGCATCAGAGTAATTAGAGCTCTAAAGGGTCAAATACATGGTTGGCAATTAGATCTAATTTATGGCGTTGTATTGGGTTTATCTTGAAGGTTATCAATGAGAAAGTTCACAGATATACAGTGAAAAACAGTGAAAATCAACAGCTCAGAGACCACTTGTCAGTCATGTGGTGTTGCTGTATTATGGCACAAAAAATTAGAGAAGATTCCAAGATAGTTGACCATAAAAAGCTTTTATTTAAACAAGGTCGAATGTTGCTTCCAGTGTACTTAGAAATGTGCATTAGTCATCATTGTAAAAACAACCTTTCCTAACAATTTCCAGAGTGATGCGTGGATACTGCAGTTGTTTCATGGACATACAAAACCCTTTGCTCTTCAAACCATACATTCTCTTGCTGAGTTGGAAAGCATAAATAAATCCTGCAGACCTCTGAGCACTTGGCTATGCTAGAGATGAGGTAGTGGCTGGAAATTTTGGGGGAAATTTATGGGTCTCCAGCAAATCATGTTAAACTTGTGCTATATTAATGTGCAGACTTAGAGTCACTGCCACAGTAAGAAATTAGTTAGACAATGGTATTGTGGGTTAGTTTTGTACTGCTGTGGATACATAAATGGTGTCTAACTCATAGATGCTTCCTCCTATTAGAGAAGGTAATAAAATATTCAGGCCCTGTTCAGCTGTGTTCTGCAGGGCTAGGAAGAAGAGGAAAAAGTGCTTCCAGAATAGCTTGTGGGTGTTTTGTGAGCCACACTGATAGCCTAAGAGGTGCTTAGAAAGAAGTATTCTAATCTGTGGAAAAGGCATGAGAGATTACTGAGGGATTATTAGGTATTTCTGAAGTGCTATTGTGTCATGAGTTTACTAAGCTAAACTGTATTAATAAAATAAATGCAATTTTAGGTAAACATAATGTAGGGTATGAGTGAGGGAGACAGTCTTTACTAGCTTTTCAAAGGATTGCCATATACCTTTTCCTAACAAGTGTTTTGGAGTATTTTCCGTAGCTAAAAAAAACAACTGCTTAGATGAATGAATTGTCAATTATAACAGGTAGCATACAGCTTCAAAGTCCATTTTTTGTCTAAAGGAATAACCAAAAAGCCCCTGTTAAACTGTCAGTTCAGCTAAGCAATCAAAAAGCTAAAGGCTGAGTATAATGTATGAATTTTTGACTGAGATGTAGCCATGGTGTACATACAACTGTCAAAAGCAGCCAGTGAAAAAAGGTATGGAAATTTATTAAATATAAATAAGAATAATCACACTAAAAGTTCAAATCCTTTGTTATTTACTATTTACTTTGGTATTTTCTCAGTGCTCTAATATTCACCAAGCTGTTTAAATGGTGTCACTTCATGTGAGTATTTTGACCCATAAAGCTCTTAAACATATTTATTATCAGTAGATTATTTTGCTATATATGGCTTTGGTCAAACCATAACGCAACCATGCAATTTAGTGAAGTTCACTGAAAAGTGTTAAAGGACTTGTAGGTGTTGCAAGATGCTAACTGGACAATAAATTCCAGGGGACCAAAACCGAAGTAGGACTTTAGTCCTGACATATTCTCACGGAGGCTTCTTTCCCAGAGCTCTTCTGGAGCCCCTGTTTTGCACCTGACATATGGCAAGGCTTTGCCCCAGATTCTTTCCCAAACTTCTGCAATTCACCAGTGTTCATAACTAAAACTATATTAAATGAAGGTCCTTGTTCTAGGTCACAATAATTACAGTGGTGATTTAGGGAATATGCTTATGTGTAATTTCTGAACTCCCTTTGGGAACGTGAACTCTCTACTTTTATCTGTGTCAGACTGAAAACTCCATTTTCACTCCATTTTCTACCTCTTTTTTTTTAATAAAGGTTGGTCAATTATCCTTCACATGCAAGTCTTTTTAAACAATTTTGGGTGTTGCCACAGGTAATGTTTGGTTGTCTGAGAGGTATTAGACATCATCTGATGAACACGCATGGAAGTTGTAAAAGATATTTTCTGATTCAGTGTTTTGTAGAGAGGGGTTGTCGATGAGAGAGGTTTTGATGAGGGGTAAAAATTCATGTCCAAGAGGCAAGGAATGACCATTCAACTTACGCAATTCCGATCCAAGTAGTAGGTGGGAAAATGTGATAGAAAAGCTTATGGATAGACATAAAGACAGGGAGATTACTTGACAAATACCATTTTGGGCAAAAAAAAGAGAAAATTAATTTAATTTATTGCCAATTAAAAATAGGGTTGGATGCTGAGAACCAAAACCTAACTTGACACATTTATTCCTGGCTCCTCTACCTCCTCTGCAAGTGACACAGTGATATGAAGAATGATGGAGTTGCAGTCAGTTCATAACACCTCTTTCACTCCTTCCTCCTCACACTTTCCCTATTCTCATGTGGGTTCTTCCCATGATCTGCAGCTCCAGCTTTGTCTCTCCATTGGCTTCAGCTTCCTCCAGGAATACCCTCCTGCTCTGGCGTGGGCTCCTCTGCACTGCAGAGATTGCTCTGCAGCCTGCCTGCCACTACCAAGACCTTGTTACTTAAACCAAATACATGTACAAGTAAACAACCTGATACATTCTGTGTCGCAGAATCCAACAGGATTAAAGGTGACAGACGTACAATCTTTTATGCTGTTTGATCAAACATTTATTTTGAAGCTAGACATGTTCTTAACTCTACTAGCGCTATGCAAGGACTCCAGGTTCATGGTAGCTGAAGATCTTATGTTAGTTTCTAACTTAACAGTATTTGCAGTGATTTCATATCTTTTTGTGCCAATATTATTCTTTGGATTAAAAAGCATTATTTCCAGCTTTCAAGTTTGCATTTTTTGGTATATTTGCAGTCAAGAGCCATATCCTTTCTTGTCAACTCATTCACGAAGCTAAACAAGCTGCAGGTCATTCTGGGAACTTTTGTCTTTATTTCAACTTGAGATCATCTTTCACAAACATGACTGAGCATAACTTTCCATGGTACCACCATGCAATAAGGGTATTGTACATGTACCAGTGCCAATATTTGGTACTGATGATATTTGAAGCAAATCCATGGGGCTACCACACAGATCTCAATGCACCTAACTCTGCCTGAATGGTACTTCAAGTTGTGAGAACTCATGGATTGGATATAGTATGAAATACTAAAGTTTATTCGATCTGCTTAAGTTTTCATTTGAGATTTCAAATTTCTGTTATTTACTTCTCAAAATTATAAAATGAGGATGATGATAATTTATGTAATGTCTGCCTAAAATAGCTCAAGCAAGCCTTCTGCATTTTCAGCTCTGATTGTTGATAAGTATATTGTTTTGCGGTGCATGCAGAAAGGAGTTTTGGTACTTTTCAGTTCTCATGCCACCTTTGGTTTCCCATTTTGTGAAATACCGCAGGAATGATTCTTGATAGTAAAGTTTTAATGCACATTCTGCAACTCCCACAGAGGCTGTTTTGCGATGTTTTGTTTTGTTTTGCTTTTTTTTCAAATATTGGGTGTCCAGGTGATTTATTTCTTAGATCACAGGGACCACATTTCTCGAGAAATAATATTCCTTCTAAAGGAAGAGAGTTGTAATTATCTCAGAGCTCTGAAAAGCCTGAAGTTTCAGGGACATGTCAATTCAAGAAATTTATCACATACTTGTGTGTATAGGTGTGACAAACTGCTGTGTTGTGCTGTGTATGATTCTCCTGGGGATCCCTTCTGCACAACTCTTGTGCCTTGACACCTCCAGCACACCAGCACTTCTGAGCGTATCCTGACAGCAAGAACAAAGCCTTACAACCCCTCCTGCAGTGTCTAATACTGTATTTTGCGATAAAACAATTACACACCCTTCCTCCTTACCTAGGTAAATCAGCATTTGCTTGGATTCCTCATTTCTTTTTGCTTTCTTTCTCCCGCAGACATATGCCATCATCCCACCTCAGGGAATTGCTCTTCTCAGTCACCCCAAATTTAAGATAGATTGCATTAGAGCCTTTAATGGAATGTGCTGCTTAGGCTTATGGTTTCTGGGGGATTTCTGGTTTCTTCACATGTTCCTTTCCTGTCAAGCTGCATTTGTTGCTTAAATCAAGCAGAAGTAAGAAAAAAAAATGAGAAATACTAAAACTGAACTGAACAAATAAGTGAACTTCACTTGGAAAGAAGCCCCCTAATAATGCTACAGTCAAATTTGGAAATTTTTAGTTCTCACTGTGTCTGCTTTTGGAGGTCAATTAGTAATTTGTCAGATCAGCTGCCTTCCTTAGAAAATTAAATACATGCAACAAATATGTTGACAAAAAATTAAAAGAGACAATTTTCTTCGTTAGAGAATTCCTTAGAATTTTTGACCATTTAATAAAATTTTCTAAAAATAAATAATTTTCCCTATTATATTTCTACTTATCTGCATTAGTTTTAAAAGCTGCTGACTATATCAATGGTACGTTAGTTGGTTCATGGACACCATGAATTAAAGATTTTCAAGGTATTGATATCAGGGGACTACAAGCTACTTATTTCTGCAAATAAGAAATTTCTGCTCTGAACTCTATCCCTGCTAATCAACACTATGCTATACCTTGTTTCAAGAGTCAACAGCTTACAGTAAGATAGAAAGCAGAAGGTAATTTTCTGTTTCCTTGTCAACTTAAGATGGAAGAATACAATTGATATTTGCTTTTCACTTTTAGGGGACAATTTTATGACATATTTTAAGGAAAATGAAAATTCTGGTGTAGAAAAGACTGATTTGTCTGTCTCTTTGATTTCAGTTACGTATAATAAGTATAACAATTAATGAAATTAAATATGATAAATGGATTTAAATGTCATCTTTGTTGTAAAAGTGCATATGCATAAGGGAGAAGATAGGAAAATACAATTTTTCTGTGACAGGATAAACTTTGGTAAGATTTTCTTCCCTGACACCATTCCCATGCTCAAATTCAAAAATCTGTTACAACAGCATAATTTCTTCTGTGGATGTGACCTCTTTACCACTCCACTCCATCTCCCCATCTCTATCCACTAGGGCTTCAGACATTTGAGAAGGAACCAGTGCCACTCACACGTATGATACAAATGTTTGCAAAACTGAGCTGCATAGAAGGACACTTCGGAAATTTTAAGGACCATTCAAACAGGTCTAGAGCTTTGCTGAAATCACTGCAGATTCTAAATTAAGCCTCATCTATAACTTGTTGGTAGGGGCCAGACTTAAACACATGGAAGGCTGAATGCAACGAGATGTATTCTGCCCTTATGAAGTCTACTTTTCTCCTCGTCCTGTGATCAAGCATCTTTATTAACTTATTCTTTTTGAACATCTCAAACATATTTTAATGTATCAGTTACTAATAATTACAATTGCTTTTCTAGTACAGAGAATATTAAACACGTTATGTCAATGATTTAATGGGAAGTAAAGTACTTGTATTCATAGATTACTGGAGGCAGGGACTGAGGTGGGGGGTGGCAGCTGGCTCCCAGCCTCTTCCTGCTGGGGACTGCTCTACTCTGCCCACCCATAAGATGGCACCGTAAGTGCAAACAGGATTGTGGCTGGTACTGGCCTGGATGGTAGCCGGGTCTCTGGGGGCAGTGGTCGCTGTCTTTTTTTTTCTTTTTCTTCTTTCTTTTTGGGGGGTGGGGGGATGGGTGTTAGAACTCGATGATCTTAAGGTCCTTTCCAACCTTAACCATTCTATGATTCTGTGAACCAAGCCCCCTGCCATGGGCAGAAACACCTCCCACTAAACTATGTCACCCAAGGCTCTGTCCAACCTGGCCTTGAACGCTGCCAGGGATTCAGCATTCACAACTTCCCTGGCCAAACCATTCCAGTCCCTCACCACCCTCACAGTAAAGAATTTCTTCCTCATATCCAATCTAAACTTCCCCTGTTTAACCTGTTACCCCTTGTCTTCTCACTACAGTCCCTAATGAAGAGTCCCTCCCCACCATCCCTATAGGCCCCCTTCAGATACTGGAAGGCTCTATGAGGTCTCCACACAGCCTTCTCTTCTCCAGGCTAAACAGCCCCAACTTTCTCATCCTATCTTCATACAGGAGG
>JAOEHY010043876.1:15859-41342 GCA_025447955.1 Psilopsiagon aurifrons | reverse complement strand
CCAACCTGATGAAGTTTAACCATGCCAAGTGCAAGGTCCTACACCTGGGTCAGAGCAATCCCAGGCACAGCTACAAGTTGGGCAGAGAAGAGATTGAGAGGAGCCCTGCGGAGAAGGACTTGGGGGTGTTGGTCGACGAGAAAATGAACATGAGCCGGCAGTGTGTGCTTGCAGCCCAGAAAGGCAATCATATCCTGGGCTGGATCAAAAGGAGCGTGACCAGCAGGTGGAGGGAGGTGATCCTGCCCCTCTACTCTGCTCTCATGAGACCTCCCTTGGAGTATTGTGTACAGTTCTGGTGTTCTCAACATAAAAAGGACATGGAACTTTTGGAACAATTCCAAAGGAGAGCCACGAGGATGATCAGGGCACTGGAGCACCTCCTGTATAAAGATAGGCTGAGAAAGTTGTGGCTGTTCATCCTGGAGAAGAGAAAGCTTCATGGAGACCTCATAGCAGCCTTCCAATATCTGAAGGGGGGCTATAGGGATGCTGGGAGGGGACCTACATGGATGCTGGGAAGGGACTCTTCATTTGGGACTGCCGTGATAGGACAAGGAGTAACGGTTTCAAACTTAAACAGGGGAAATTTAGATTCGATATGAGGAAGAAATTCTTTACTGTGAGGGTGGTGAGGCACTGGAATGGGTTGCCCAAGGAAGTTGTGAATGCTCCACCCCTGCCGGTGTTCAAGGCCAGGTTGGACATAGTCTTGGGTGGCATAGTTTAGTGGGCAGTTTCCCTGTCCGTGGCAGCGGGGTTGGAACTATATGATCTCAAGGTCCTTTCCAACCCTAACTATTCTATGATTCCATGATTCTTCTATCCACTTGATAGGTAGTCTTTGTTGTGGAAGAAATTCTTAAAGAAATTCTTTTCTGATAGATTCTTTTAGTTTCATCAGTTTTAGTAAGAGCTGAACTGTTTAATCTAATATATATGAACACACAGTTGCATATAAAAGCTTCTCATCTCTTAAAGTTTTGCTAAAATTTTATTGTTAAAAATATTTTTCTTTCTAATAGTTATTTGGTCATGTTGTCTGATTGAGAATAATTGCACTGTTTCTTCTCAGCATTGCTGAGAGTAGAGACCATTGACTATTCAACACATATGTAAAGGAAGTCTTAACCATTGTCAGAAAATGACTTAGTTAATGTACAGAGGGTTATTCTTTATGATTTTTTTTTCTATTTGGTAGCCTAAATACATAAATAACTATACATACATAGTTTCATTAGTGCACAGCAAGAGTACCAGGAAATTATAACTTATCATTTCAAGAAGTTTGTCATCTCAATTATATAAAGGGCAAACAGCATGCACAACTTTTGGAAGGAGATGTTATTTCTAAGATCTGCTAGTGCAAAGGCGATTACCCAACAAAAGTTCAATGATGCTGTTTCATTCTACATGCTATGTCTAGACTGGGCAGAATTTAAAATAACCTACAGAGTCCAGTGTTTCCTTCTCATTTAGCACACGTTTGAAGTAATCAATCAATATTTTGAAAATGGTTTAATATGACTGCTTTTTATTCTGAAGCCTATAGAGATCTTAAATTAGTAAAAATTGACCTTTTTTAAAAAAAAATCTTCAAAGTTATCTTTTTTGTTTTTCTTAAAAAAAAACCCCACAAAATAAAGCTCATCCTATATATAATCTATGTCTTTAAAATCAGCCTTAGCTCTTGTTTTTTCTTGTTCAACGTTTTTGTGACATCTGTCTTTTTAACTCTCTTCATTCACCTACAATCACAAGTCAAATTTCGCAAATTTTCAGTATTTTTTCTATGAAATTAATTATTTATATGCTAAGATGTGACTTACAGAAGGAGAATATCTTTTCAATAAGACAGTCTTACTGTTTGCTTAGCTCTTAATCAAGAGATTAATAACTTTGAAATCTGCAATTCATGGTATCCTTAAA
Source organism: Psilopsiagon aurifrons (assembly GCA_025447955.1). Taxonomy (NCBI): domain Eukaryota; kingdom Metazoa; phylum Chordata; class Aves; order Psittaciformes; family Psittacidae; genus Psilopsiagon; species Psilopsiagon aurifrons. The sequence goes on along the minus strand of JAOEHY010043876.1, from coordinate 39,413 downwards.
ATATGTCATGGGCTCAGAAAACACATAAACCTTAATAAATGTTGATTGGTTAGAATCAGATGGGAGTAGGTTAAAAGAATACCTTATAGTATCTGTATTTTATTTTCAGTGGTATTACTGCCACTGAGAAAGCAAGCATTTTCTTAAGTTACAGAATGCATAAAGCTCTTGAAAACCTTTGTTTAAATGAGATAGTTTATTTAGTGAAATAAAATATGTAACAGAACCTGTGTTAAAGGATTGCTATATTCTTTAATCACCAGCATAAATCACAGTGAGCACTATTTAAAGTTCAGTAATGGCATGATTAAAAGAGAGAACCCTAATGGTTTTATTCAAAATAATGAATTAATATTGAAGCTGCTTCCTCTTCATCTACTTGCCAAGTTTCACCATGTGATATTTATAAGGAGGGTTCATTTTTCCAGACATATTAATAGTGTTTTTCATCCTTATTTTCCCACAGCTTATTTCATTTGCTAATTATGCTATACCTTCAATGTTCTGAAACAACTCCTTGCTTAATAGGAAAAGGTAATAATTTCCTTGTTTAATTTGGCACTTCCAAATGAGATGCACAACAAATACACAGTGCCTAATGTTTTCTGCTCTTTGAAAGCATTTGTTTTCATTCAGACAAAAATGTTTTTCCCTTGTTTGAAAATAAACATCACAAGAAATTCACTTAAGAGCCTGAGAAAGAAACAATCAGATTTATTCCACATATAATGCTTCCTGCAAGGGTTAAAATATTTCCTATAACAAAAAGATTTCCTTGCTCATAAGCAAGAAAATTTTCCACTGGCACGTATACAAAAAAAGGATGAATGATATGTTGAACAAAAAAAAACCCAAAAACCTGACCCTATGAACTTTATTTTGAATAATGAATTTTGTGGCTAAATATCTCACAGAAAACACTGGCTGATTTCCATATTACAGCTATAGATTAGTTAGCATTTCTTAGGCAAATACAAAAAAAAAGGCACAAAGAAATCATTCCTCAGTAAAATTCTTCCTTTCAGTTATAAAAATATTTTCATATATAAGTTCAGTGACCTACAAAAACCCTGATTGCCAATACTTCACACTGTTTAGCAGCATGATCTGAGCAAACAATAACAAATGAAAACACACTTAGCTTTAAGGATTTGAAAAATCTCGTAAAATAATTTCTTTTCAGCTTCTATGGAGCAGTTCACATGTTGAAAGTTCTGCACAACATTGCATGTTTTCCTGAAGAGACTGTTCAGAAAAGTAGTGCAAGATTTAGTATGGCATCCTGCAGATAGCATCTGCAAAACAGATAGACTATTAAGTCAAGCAAGAAAAATTCCTTTCAATTTAAGAATTAGGAATGAAAAATTCCATTTTAAAATCTGATTTGCATCCCAAGTCAGGATAGGTAGTCAGTTTTCCTTCAGAAGTACCCCATTTTCTGTTGATCACTGGGAACTGCTGAGGAATCATTCAGCTGGGAAATAAAGGATCCTAATGAATAAATTTAAATTCCTTCTAACAAAAACAAATGGTTTTGTTCCCTTATGTCTCACTAATACATGCTCTGTTAGGGAAAAGAAGCACTTATTAATAAAAATGGGGTGGGGGGAGGTGGAGGGTAAGAGAGAAACACCAGTTTTCTCCTTCTTCCACTGAACTGTTATTAAAGAAAATGCTCACAAAGTTACATGGATTATCTGAAGTTAAGGTTGCATGTGTATACGACGTAGCACACAACTATGTTAGACAGGTGCTTGAGCGGCTGCCTGAGAAGCAAAACTGCAGCTTGCATAGGAAGACAATTTTGTTTAGACTTTCTAAGAGGAAAAGCCTGTGGATTTTGACATTTTTCTCTTTTAGAGGGAGAATTAAATTATGCACTGAACTCTCAAGGGACTTCTGAGCTGGGTTTCCTGAAGTGAAGAGAAAACAAAGTGCTGTATTGTATTGTTGCTTACCTCTTGAATATGTGGATGCGACATTTAGATGTAGAAGTAAATTGCTTAAAAGCCTGTTGCTTCTCTGTTTCTAAGTTTTGTACTCATTAACATGAAAAAACAATACCAATGTAGCAAAATTTCTTTGCAGTGGCTTCCATCTGTAGCATAGAGATACAGCTTTTTCATTCATACATATTTTGTGTAAGATGTGTCATAAGAAAAAGAACAGAAAGCACAAATTATATGTTTTACTTAGGAATGTTTTTCTTTTGGATCCTATGTGAAAATATAGAACTTTTTTTTAAAAAAAAAAAACAAAACAAACAAACAAACAAAAAACCAACCAAAAAAAAAAAAAAAAAAACAAACCATAAACCCCTGGAAAATAAAAGGCTGAAACTAGTGTTCAGGCTGAATGGAAGTGTGAGACGTAGGCAATCAAATATCCTGATTTGTGCTTCCGCTGCCTGGATGCAGTGGACATATTTCACTTCCCTGTCATGCTCCAATCCACTGTTGCTAGGGAGAGAAGATATGATAGTAAAATGACTTTATGCACTAAAATTGACTTAAATTACAACAGTCATTCTCACCATAATCCTTTTAATTGCTCCTAGGAATTACACAATTAATTAAGAAATATCTTGTGACACCCACTCAATTTGGAAAATAAAATATCGATTTAACACATTGAATGATTAGCACCTTGTGAAAAGTAATCACTTTGCTTTTTTTTTTTTTATAAAGAAAAAAAAATCACCAAAAAATGAATTTGAATGTGCCTAATATTCTCTTTTGAATCCATTTCACCATCTCATGCCTACCTCTATCAGGGAAACCAGATGAGATTAGTGGTGTCTTGAGTCCCATTAAGAGGAAGAAAGCCTTTGTTTGGTAGCACTCACTTTCCTGTCATTTTCTCTCCTTCTAAGGTTTTGTGCTTAACTTAAACTACTGGGAAAATACATTGACCTTTACAAGGGAAGTGGCAAAATAATTTATTATATGGAGCATAAAAAAATATTTCCTTCAGCTATAGTACATATTTTTCTTTCCGTACTCATTATGTGTTTATGCAGTGTTTACAGTTGCATACATGCTATTAGCCATATTTAATTAGGTGACTTAGGACATAGAAATATATTAAGAGAGCCCTGCCACAACTAAAGACCTATACCAGGAATTCAGAGGGTGACAGGAATGGCAAGGGTGGCATTAAACTCACATCTGCATTACTCAGCCCTGAGTTGCAGGAATTCTGGAGTTCTTCCTCTGAAATATGCTATGGAATCCTCAATTTCAAATCACATTGCTTGTCAATAGCTATGAGATGAGAAAGGATAAGAAATTCTTGTTCCTGGTCTTAAGTCCTTGTTTACACCTTCTTTAGCAATAGTAGAGTGACAAGGTAGAAATCATATTCTTTTTGTTCAGGGCATGCAAAAGTATCTTATTCTTGCATTGAGATTTCCATAGCAAATAATGCTAGTCAGATTCCACCAGATGCGTGACACAAAATCAGCTGCGCTATATCTAGAATCTAGATAAATGGTTCGTTGTAGTCAAAAGCATACATTGTACTAATCTAAAATACTGGCATTAAAGACAATGCACCCCTTCAATGAGTAGAAACAAGCAAAAAAATAATTATATTAAAAACATAAAAGCAGAGACAGCTGGGATGTGGGAGAAATTTGGTCTGCTCAACTCAGGCAGTGTTCTGTATGAGGGTCAGGAAAACTACTTAAGCAATGGGCCATTAGGATGGTGTGGTTATGAAATAGTCTCACCCCTGGAGAGATAACTATGGACCAGATGCAGCCATGTGCTCTTAAACACCCAGGGGTGTAGTTATCATAATCACACCTGCTGATTTAGCTTCATTGCTACTATAAAACTTCCTGTATTTTGTCTCAGTACAAACCTAACAGAATGTTTATGTATGTTATTCACACCACAGAAAACTATCAAATAATGCATGGTTAAGCTGATGAAGCTATGATGCCACTGCAAAACCACATGAAAACGTGGAAGACCTGGTAGGAAATAGTACTTGTAAAGTAAGCTTGAAGGAAATAGATCTTTATGTCAGAGGAAGAATATATTAACACGTTTAAAGTATTTGAAAGGCCTATGCTCCACTGTACCAGGGCAAAGCCAAATTTTCTGTCATTTCTTCTTCCCCTCTTGTCGCCAGCCTAAAATTTGACTTCCTAATGGTAAAAAAAAGATAATGAAGGACTCACTATCAGTAGAAACAATCTTTAGGTAACTGTTTTTCCTCCAAAACCAGCCTTCATCAAACCTCTTGGGTATCTTTCTCCTGAGAAATTTCAAAGATATGTATTCATAGTGTTTACCACAAGGACCCTGCCTTCTTTTGTCTGGAGACAAGGGTTGGGATGGCTGTTGGCAAAATATTCACTGTCCTCCCCCAGGGAGACTAGCTGTCAAGTGATAATGAGGCAGCAAGGAGCAGCTGGGAATAGGGCCTGGGCTTCTGTGGAAACACTCCTGAACTTGTTTTAAAGGCTAGGGGCTCCATCTAAAGAGTATATTGTTGTCCCTCTTCACTGAAGTGGTTTAACCTGACACAAAATAATTCATTAGCAGAAAATAGAGTTTCATCTTTTCTGCTTGGAACAAATGAAATGCAAGAAGGGGCATTGTTTAATTTTCATAATCAATTCTGACTCTTTTAAAAGAGCAAATTTCTGTTGTCTGGGAGAGACACATGTAAAACAGCTGATTAAACCTGGACAAAATGAAATTAAATGTTTTCAGTTCAGTGGGATTTTATGACACAGAACAACGTTTGAAATATTTCTGAAATGTTGTCAGCATCATCAAATAACATGATCTGGTAGAAGTTAAGGCTGTAAGTTTTTCATCTAAGAACCCTGCGACTCATCTAAGGTGTAAATTTCAGTATACGTATAACAGACAAAAGTTAAGTATAAATTTTATGATTACTGTTGATTAAAAAAAAAAGAAAAAAGTTTTAAGAAGAAATTTTACTACAGATAGCAGCCAAATAAAAAAAAAAAAAAAAAAAAAAAAAAAAAAAAAAAAAAAAAAAAAAAGATGTCTTCAGATGGTTTTATCTCAAGTTTTTGAAGTATTACAACCTTGTGTGGCAAGCGCTCAAGTCACATGTTTCAGAAAGTACTGTCAACCACATTAGGACAGCAAGATGAGAAGTTGTTAGTCTAAGACTTATCCAGATTCCTTAATCAATCAAGACACTTGCACGAAAACTGAATTTTTGGGGGATACAGGGAAAGCACTTATGAGAGGAAAACCATGTAAAATTAATCAAGAATGCATAGAAGTGGAAGACTTCGTCCAACCTTGAACAAAAGAAATAAAGGCATGGACAGAATTGAAGACAGAAACTAGCAACACAGTAAGAAATACAAAATGTATAAGGCAGAATATCATTCTAAATATTTTTAAAGTAGTTTTTTCATTGCTTCTTGGCTGTATGCAGTTCACGAGGAGAGCAACAGCAAATAAAAAATAGCTCAGAGAAATAAGCAGACAAATGGCAGAGGTACAGAGTAAGATATAAGGCAAAAGAGAATGGAAAGGAATCAAAAAGAAATAAAAATAATAAAGACAAAGAAAAGAAAGAAATTCGAAAAACTAAAGAAAATCAAATAAGAAATAAACTTAGGAAGTTCTGTGAAAAATTGTTATCAAAACCAAGAGAACAATAATATATACTAAAAAGAGTAATTATTATTTCCTCTTCATCTCAGTGAAGTAGTGATATTCACATACCATTAAAACTGTATAAGAAATATCATTTATTTTAGTTTGGAAAATTAAAACACATTTAACAAGCCTTTATAAAGAACAGAGTTCTCACTTTTCCACATTTTATGCTTTTATAGGAACTGCAGAACTAAAGGCATAAATCAACTTGATCAATAAATAAATGGGATAGAATTGCAAATACCTTGAGGAGTCATCAGTTTTAAGTAGACTGTGTTAACACCTGTTTCTATACTTTGAATGAACTGTTTCTTTTCTTTAAAAACAATTTTGAAAAATTATCATCTGAACATATAATGACTCCTCATATTTCACACATACACAATTCTATTTAAACATGTTACTATGTTCCAGTATTGTGTTAGGCTCATATTTAGGGATTATTTTTTTCTGAAAAATGTTCATATAAACTTACCTACTTGAAAATATCTCTGTCTGAAATTTTGGGGTTGGGTTTGGTTTTGGGTTTTTTGGAGTTTTTGTTGGTGTTTTGTTTTATTAAAGAAAAACATCTGAAATTTTTCCTCAGGAAAAGGCATACAAGGAAGGACACAGAACTGTCATTGTTAGATATTATTAACAGGATCCAAATGTGACTTAGTTTTAATTTTTCTTAGCAGAGTTTCGGAGAAAATATCTGCATCTAGGGAGGGGAAAATAAAGATAGGTACTATACACGACTAAACCTAAGTACTATATAAAATTATGTAAGGGATGATCTTTGCCGTACAGGATTTACTTCATAATAAGCCATTGTGAAAGAGAATGGAAGAGTTAAAGGAAAGGAAGGACATAATTTGTCAGTCATATTCTAGCCAAGAACTCCTCTGATCCTGTGGGCTTTAGCTCATGAGCTCATCTTCATTTGACCATTAAGTTTGAAATAAAAGAGGTGTGAAGGGCTCTACCACTGACCTACTAAACTGACAGAAGAAAAAAAAAAAACACCCCGGTAACTCCACAGCACATAATTTTTAAAGCCCAGCTTTTTGAATAGGGAAAGAGAGAGAGAATTTAAAAATCATATCGCTGATCTGTTTAGGCTTTTGTAATAAAAACAGGGGCACTGGCAAGTGACATGCAGTTCTTCTTTGCCGGTCTTTGTCAAAAAGCAAAGTATAGGAGGTGAACAGATTACGCAGGCATAACATATGCTATGGTTTTGTTAGCATTGGTGAACCATTTATTTAAGAATCCTTGAGCAGTAGCTCATTTAGCCTGATTAGGTTTTTTTTTGTTTTTTTTGTTTTTTTGTTTTTTTTTTTTAAGGCTGCTTAGTTGCCAGGTAAGTTTCTAGCAATTTAAAAGTATTTAAGAGTTAATTTAGCTCTTTCCTTCTCCTCCATATGTTTTCTCCAAGAGATATTCTTGGGGATAAGGAAGAAGAATCTAGTAAGGTAATTTCCTTAAGAAAACAGGCAGACGTAAGATTTCATAATTAACTCCTCTCACGTATTTTAGCTTATGCAGATGTAAGTTATCTAATTGCTACTTTACTGGCTCTACATAGACTGGTTGCCTTTTAATGGTATCTGTACTTTTTTTGCTTCACTGGCATTATAGGACCCATTGCTGTGATCTATATAGGAAAGTTATATTGCCCGAGTTTGAGATAGAAGAAAATTACATACTAAAAGCTCAAAACACAATCTCTTATTTTTTGCTATTTAGCGTAAGAATTAGAACATACAAAACAGCTCCACAATTTGAGTCTAACTTAACTGCATCTCCTATAAAAAAACAATTTACCTGTCTGCTTATACACACAATGGTGGGACTACATGAGCATATAACTAGTTTATTTTATACTAAAAAGTAATATGTGCAAATAATCTGGTGAATTCAAATATTCTACAATTCATAATATTCTATTGCTTTGATAATGGCATTAGTCATTGCCTTCCTGTCCTTTGTCTTATTTCAACCTCTCCTTCTATTACAGTTCAAAATGGGTGCACCAAGAACAGCTTTCCCAGAAAAAACAGGAAAATAGTAACAGAGGACAGAAAAGTATATGCGTGAAAAGAGGGAGAGAAAGCAGGGATCTTAGCAACAGAACCAAACAGAACAACCATACCGGAGAGAAGCAAGAAGGGAAGTATAGAGGGAAAGACTAGGTGTACAACATTATAAGTATTAGCAAGAATGGGAAAACAAGTGTGTTTCAGCAATAACACCTGGTGAAATTGAAGGTATTTTCAGATCCTGGCAAGCTGAGAGATTAAATGCAAGTATAGTTATATTTGATATAGTGCAAAGAATTTATGAGACTGAAAGGTCTGGGAAACTTGTGATGACAAGATAAGAAGTATTGCTGAACAGAGGCTCTTTAATAAGGAGGGAACTTGATAGGCCCTTTAAAAAAAAAAAAAGAAAAAAAGTCTGTATATAACTTACATGGAGAGACAGCATGGAAAAATGGAAATGGGGAATTTGGATATAAATAAGAAGGAATAAACAGACTCCTAGAACTGTGGCAGTAAGGAAGTAGTTATAGTGAATGGCACTGCTTTAGATTTAGGATGTGTTGATCTTTAGAGGTTTAAAGATAGACCTCTCTGAATGAGCAAGATGTTACATTTCATTTGTTTAGTTCATTGATATATATTATTATAGTAAACTTGGCACTTCTGCTCTTCAATAATCACTTGAAAAATAAGATGTGTGTTTAGTGAGAACAGTAAACTTGTGTTTTACTTTACTTTTTTTATACACAACTATTTTTCATCCATTGCTAATTGAACCTGGTTCATCTTTTTAATTTATTTTCTGACTTCTATCAGCAATCAAACATTCTACTGGAATTGAGAATGAGTGTTTTCCTACAAAGCAAATTATAATTTGAACTGCTAATGTTCAAGGATATATAGCACTCAATGAAGATTGCTTCTGCAAGTGACTAAATACTGAAGTGAAACTGAAGTACCTGCAGCCACAGAAACAATTTCATAAGTCACTATTTTATTGTTATGGAAGATCTTCTTTTCTAGAGTTCAATGAGTTAAAATTTACAAAATGAAAACAATAACATTTATGATGATTTAAAAAGAGAAAGTAAAGGTGAAAACTCATACTGAAGTAAATGTCATATCCCAAAATTATACAAGTGATATCATGAACCTCAGAAAACTGCCTTGACTTAGATGGAGAAAATTCTTTAGGAAGAAACACAGTGACAGCTTCTGCACAAGAAAATGTTCAGCGTTAATGAGCTACCTGCTGCCAAATCATTACTCATCCTTACCATGTCTAGGTTAGACCTCACTCAGCATGACAGCTGCAATCACCACCTTTCATTTAAGATGGGTAAGTAGAAATGTGATAAAACCACCAAGTAATGCCACCTCAAGAACATAGCTGTATCCAACAAACAGCTTACCTAGGGGATGAAGATGCCTTTTTTTTGGCCAGTGTTTTTGCCTAAGGGCATAAAATCAGGAAGTGCTGGTTAAATGGCAAAGACAGACTAATAGCTTTCTGCCTTCATGCCATGATGCATTGCCTGGCTGTTCAGCCTGGAGAAGAGAAGGCTGCATGGAGACCTCATAGCAGCCTTCCAGTTTCTGAAGGGGGGCTATAGGGATGCTAGAGAGGGACTCTTCATTAGGAACTGTAGTGATAGGACATGGGATAATGGGTTCAAGCTTAAACAGGGGAAGTTTAGATTGAGTATGAGAAAGAAATTCTTTACTGTAAGGGTGGTGAGGACTGGAATGGGTTGCCCAGGGAAGTTGTGAATGCTCCATCGCTGGTGGTGTCCAAGGCCAGTTTGGACAGAGACTTGGGTGGCCTGGTTTAGTGGGAGGTGCCCTTGCCCATGCTGGGGGGTTGGAACTAGGTGATCTTAAGGTCCTTTCCAACCCTAACTATTCTATAATTCTATGATTCTATGATTTTATGATAATGTATTTGCTTACAATATGCTACAGGAGTTGTCTGAGCAAAAAAGAAAAATAGGAAAACATGAAAAGTAGCAATGTGGAGATTACAGACTGAGTGGGTGTAGCTGTCTGAGAAATACACACAGCCATGAAGAAATGATAGCTTTGTCCTGAGCTAAAAAGATTTTAGATATATGTTGCCTAAGAAGATCTCAGAGCAGTGGACAAAAGTACTTTGCTTTATTGTTTGATTTCTGTTGTGTTCAGAGAATCAAAATTTTATTTGTAAAGAAGATTTCATCAGGAAAGTAATGCCTGACTGAATCATCATTTTCTCATCTTGAACAGAATGACTCATAAAAAAGCTGAATTTTGCTAGCTGTACAAAAGAGATGATAGAATATCAGCTGCAGCATTGTGAACTGCAGCCTTTTAGTACTTTTGTGACCTAGATTTGTTTCCAGTTTCATGTGAGTTCCTGTGCTGATAGAAACTCTCACTGGATGCTGCAGACCTTCTTGGAAGAAAAAAATTACATTAGTTTGCATATTCTAGTAAACTTCAGGCAAAAGGTAATACTTGAGCTGAAACTGAGCTTATATAAAATACCTACCTGTTGTCCTTACCATTTATCTTATTAAGGATTGAGGCACTTATTACCAAGCCAGGTAGATGACACAATGTTGATAACTTGTGTCTACTGTAGTTCTGCTACACGAGGTAGAACAATTAGATTAAACTAATTGACTTAATCATCGTGAGTCCTTGTCTGAAGAATCAGTTTTCAAAGACCATGCATTCAAATCAGGACTATCTTCCAGAAACCTGTAGAAATCTTGCACTACTTTAAGTTCATATTCAGCCCTAGAGATATTTCAGAGCATTGCCTCAGACCTCTGCTTGTCCTCATGTATCAATCTACATGTTTAGTGCCTGCACTAATACGCAGTCACTATAATGTGCTTTGCTAGGCAGATGTGGCAGATGTGTTACCATAAGAGTGTGTTTATGGAATTCCAACTTTGGTTAAAGTAATTACTGAAAAGCCCAATACAACTGTCAAGGTGGGTTACAGTAGTCTCAATGTCTCCATTAAAAGAAAATTTCCTGTAAAAAACAGATTAACCCTATCTAGCTATCTTAATTACTATCCACTTAAATGCTGCTTTGCAAAGCCTATGCCTTTCCACAGGTGTGAACTTCATGGTAAATGTGAACAGTGTTGCTGTCTTTATGTTTGGGAGAATGACAGAATATCAAAAAGCATTGTCAAGCTCATGGAAAAAGGCACAGGTTGTAAAGAAGTCATTAGTGGGTGGAAGGTTTGATTTTTACTCTAAATTTAAAGAACTGCTTTTTGATTATGAAGGTGGAATATAATTCTCAACTCTTTCTTAAATTTAATAATTTAACTATAAAACCAAAAAACTAGTAAGATACATTTCGGGAAGAACTCTTCTCATGGCATGGTTTGGACAACCAGAATTTGTAGAGAAAGAAAACTGTGAACTGCTTTTAAGCATTCAAGGCCAGGTTGGACAGAGCCTTGGGTGGCATAGTTTAATGTGAGGTGTCCCTGCCCATGGCAGGGGGGTTGGAACTAGATTATCTTCAGGTCTTTTCCAACCCTAACTATCCTATGATTCTATATCATATTATGAAGATAATAAAACATCACAATTGCTTAAAGAGTAACCATTTATTCTGATGACCTCTTTACAATGGCAAGATATGAATCACATTTTGGCCTCAAGAATGACTGTGGCCAAACAATGAAAAAAGAAAGTGAAAAAAAAAATGTTTCCACTGTGTGAATGCTCACACGGACATCTGCACATACATGCACAGCTGTTACTCTCAGAAGTTCACAAAGTTTTTCTGATCTGCCTGCTGTTTGGAAGTTACCCAGAGCAAGCCCAGAAATAATGCCATCTAGATCATTTTGACCAACCAATACAATACCAACAGAGAATATTCCCAATGATATTTGCAGTACAGACTCACTACACAGCCAACACATTAACTTAATTGATAACAGCATAATTATTAAAACATTCCCAAAATTCAAATAGGAGCATATTTGCTCATAATATACATACAGAAAAAATAAACAAGATGCATAGGGTAGAAAATAAGTAACCTCCAAAATCAGTAATATGTAGAGAATTATGTTACCTTTTAAATTATAGAATTATAGTATAGCAAGGGTTGGAAAGGACCTTAAGATCATATAGTTCCAACACCCCTGCCATGGGCAGGGAAACCTCCCACTAAACTATATCACCCAAGGCTATGTCCAACCCGGCCTTGAACACTAACAGGGATGGAGTATAAACAACTTCCCTGGGCAACCCATTCCAGTGCCTCACCACCCTTACAGTAAAGAATTTCTTACTCATATCCAATCTAATCTTCCCATTTTTAAGCTTGAACCCATTACCCCTTGTCCTGTCACTACAGTCCCAAATGAAGAGTCCCTCTCCAGCATCCCTATAGGCCCCCTTCAGATATTGGAAGGCTGCTATGAGGTCTTCATGCAGCCTTCTCTTCTCCAGGCTGAACAGCACCAACTTTCTCAGCCTATCTTCATATGGAAGGTGCTCCAGTCCCATGATCATCCTCATGGCCCTCCTCTGGACTTGTTCCGAAAGTTCCATGTCCTTCTTATGTTGAGGACACCAGAACTGCACACAATACTCCAAGTGAGGTTTCACAAGAGCAGAGTTGAGGGGCAGGATCACCTCCCTCGACCTGCTGGCCATGCTTCTTTTGATGCAGCCATGATGCAGTTGGCTTTTGGGGCTGCAAGCACACACTGCCGGCTCTTGTTCATTTTCTCGTCAACCAAAACCCCCAAGTCCTTCTTCTAACCTGTAGCTGTGCCTGGGATTGCTCCGAGCCAGGTGTAGGACCTTGCACTTGGCATGGTTAAACTTCATCAGGTTGGCATCAGCCCACTACACAAACATGTCAAGGTCCCTCTGAGGGACTTCCTGAGGACGCACTCAATCCTACTGCCCGTGTCACCAACAAAGATGTTGAACAAGACCTGTCCCAACACCGATCCCTGAGGGACATCACTCGTTACTCGTCTCCAGCTGGGCATTGAACCATTGAGCGCAACTCTTTGTACGCAGCCATCCATCCAGTTCTTTATCCACTGAGTGGTCCACCTATCAAATTGATGTCTCTCCAACTTAGAGACAAGGATGTCATGTGAGACAGTGTCAAACACTTTCCACAAGTCCGGGTAGATGACATCAACTACTCTACCCCTGTCCATCAGTTCCGTATCCCCATCATAGAAGGCCACCTGATTGGTCAGGCAGGATTTCCCCTTAGTGAAGCCATGCTGGCTGTCACCAAGCACCTTGCTGTTTTTCATGTTCCTTAACATGCCTTCCAGAACCCACTCCAAGATCTTTCCAGGCACAGAGGTGAAGCTGACTGTCTGTAATTCCCTGGGTCATCCATTTTCCTCTTTTTTAAAATGGGGGTTATATTTCCCTTTTTCCAGTCATCGGGAATGTCACATGGCTGTCATGATTTTTCACATATGATGGAGAGTGGCTTAGCAACTTCATTTGCCATCTCCTTCAGGACCCTCGGATGGATTTCATCAGGTCCCATGGACTTGTGTGCATTCAGGTTCTTAAGATGGTCTTGAACCAGATCCTCTCCTACAGTGGGCCCAAGGTCTTCATTTCACAGTCCCTGCGTCTGCCTTCCAAGACTTGGGTGGTGTGGTCAGAGCATTTTCCGGTAAAGACTGAAGCAAAGAAGTCATTAAGAACCTCAGCCTTCTCCAAATCCAGGGTAGCCAGTGCTCCTGATAGCTTCCGGAGGGGGCCTACGTTGTCCCTCGTCTGTCTTTTATTCTCTACATACCTACAGAATCCCTTCTTGTTATCTTTAACATCCCTAGCCAAGTCTAAGTAGACCTTAACTTTCCTAACCTGGTCCCTAGCTTCCTGGACAACATCCCTGTATTCTTCCCAGGCTGCCTGTCCTTGCTTCCACCTTTTATAAGCTTCTTTTTTTTTCTTTGAGTTTCCTTAGCAGCTCCTTATCCATCTAAGGACGTCTCCTGATCCTCCTGCTGCACTTCCTTCTAGTTGGGATTCAACACTCCTGAGCTTGTAGTAGGTGATCCTTGACTATCAACCAGCAGTCTTGGCCCCCCCTGCCCTCTAGGGCTATATCCCATGGAACCTTACTAAGAAGGTTCCTGAAGAGGCCAAAGTCTGCTCTGTTGAAGTCCAGGGCAGTGAACTTGCTGCACGCTCTTCTCACTGTCCTGAGGATCTCAAATTCAATCATCTCATGATCACTGCAACCAAGGCTGCCCTGGAACATCACATTTCCAAGCAGCCCTTCCCTGTTGGTGAGCATGAGGTCCAGCATGGCACCTCTTCTTGTCAGTTTCTCTTTTACTTGCAGAAGGAAGTTGTCTTCCACACAATTGAGGAACCTCCTGGGTTGCTTGCTCTGGGCCATACCGTCCCTCCTACAGGTATCAGAGTGGTTGAAGTCCCCCATGAGAACAAGGGCCTGTGAGCATAAGGCTGTTCCTATCTCTCTATAGAGAGCTTCATCCACTGAGTCCTCTTGATCAGGCGGTGTGTAACAGATCCCCACAATAATGTCTCCCATTGTTGTTCTCCCTTTAACCCTCACCCACAAAGTCTCTGTTGACTGCTCATCTCTCCCCAGACAGAGTTCCATACTCTCCAGCCCATCCCTAACATAAATAGCAACTCCCCTTCCCTGCCTACCAGGCCTGTCTTTTCCAAAGAGCCTGTAAACTTTCATTCCAACACTCCAGTCATAGGAGCCATCCCACCATGTTTCTGTGATGCCTATTATACCATAGACTTGTACATGTGCACACATCTCTAATTCCTCTTGTTTTTTCCCCATGCTAAGGGCATTTGTATAGATTCATGTGAGCCGAGCTCCAAATGAAGTCGGCTCATTGATTGGAGCAGTTAGAATATCTCTACATTGCTCTGAACATTCGTTATAGGTCGTGGCAACTGGCTGGGTGTGTTGGAATGGAATGATGCCCCTCTCCCCCAAACACATCTAGTTTGAAGCATCCTTGACCTGTCTGGCAAGCCTCCTACCAAAACTGCTCTTTCACTTCGTCAGACCAGCTCCACCACACCCCAGTAGACCTGGCCTACTAAATGGAGCCCCATGTTCAAGGTACTGAAAACCCTGTGTATGGCACCACCCTTCTAACCATTTATTAACCTGGCCAATCCTCCTAACCTTTTTAAGGTCCCGCCTTGTATCCTTGAGAATTGAGGAAAAGACAATTTGAGCACCAGAGCCCATAACCACCACCCCCAGGGCTCTGTAGTCCTTCTTTATATTCTCCAGGCTGCTGCTATCTATATCATCAACACCCACATGGATCACTAAATGTGGGTAACAGTCAATGGGACTTACAGTAGTCTGATCCGTGCCCCTGGTAGGCAGTGCACCTCTCTTGAGACTCTGTCAGGCTGACAGATGGGTGCCTCTGTTCCTTTCAGAGTCCCCTACTACTACGACCCACCGCTTTTTCCGGGCAGCACCAGTAGTAATCTTCTATGCCAATGCATTAGCCGGTTGTTTCTGGTGCAAGCGTGTTTCCTCATCAGCCCCCTGCAGGACAGCAAAGCTGTTCTGGGTGGAGACAACAGATTTAGGAGGAAGCTACTTGCTTTTAATTGTCCTCTTCCTCCTTCATTTGTTGGTTTTTTTTGCTGCCATTTCCCAGCTTCCTGGGTTAGTGGCCTGCTTCTTCCCTCCATGAGCTACAGGGGATGCGAGAGGCTCCTGCACAGTTTGGGCCTGGAGCAAGCAGTCCTGCTTCCTCTCAGCTTTTCTGACATCTTTCAGCCCATTGACAGCGTCCCGCAGCTCAGCCCGCGCTGCAGGAGGACCTCCACCGGGGCGCACCGAGTGCAGCCCTGCCCATTGCACATCCTCGCCTCAGGAGAGCAGTGCGGGCGCTCTCTACACGCTGAGCTCTGCGCCGCATCCTCCCCTCTCATCGACTCTGTCTGGTGCCTGCACTGACCACCGCCGGGGCAGACAGAGCAGAGCTCTCAGACCGGACCCTGGTCATACCTCGAGTGCTCACCACGCCGCTCGCCTGCCCATGCAAACTGCCGCGCCACACCCCTGCTCCCCGCGCTCTCTGGGGCAGTTTTTACCCAGTCCGGGCTGGTGCCGCTCCTCCTGGCACTGCCCCTGTGAGTCAGCTCCTCGCGACCGCTGAGCTGCCGGCCCCTGGGCAAGCCCTGTCCAGCACGTGGGGCTCCCTCTCTGACTCTGGCTCTTGCCGCCTTGAGTTGAGGCTTCTGGACTGGACTCTGAGCTTCCCCCCGCTCAGGTGTTGAAGGCGTCCTCTCTCGAGCTGTCACCTAGCAATTGATTCTGAAATTAGTTCTGGGTATGAAATTGTGCCTTGCTTCTGGTTTATATCCTTCCTCTAAGTCCATAATTCAAAAACATCATTTTCAGGCAATCAAGTGTTATGTATCCCGTCTTCTGTACATTATATATTCTGTGAATTATTATCTGTGCCTTTTGGGGTGTGTGAGAGTGTGCATGTATGTTTGAATATAGGCTTTAGTTTATTCTTATAATTTCTTTTTTATACCATTGATGGGTTAATACTGCTTTGTTACTGTGCTGTGATACTAAAGGAAAGACATTCCTAGCACATACAGAAGTATCATTTTAAAGTACGTAAGTTAGAAATTAGACTTTAATTTTCAGTGTACAGTGAAATCAGAAGCAGTTTTCTGTAGAATAAGAGATTTATTGAAATATGGTTTATTCTGCTTATGATGTCATTGATCTTCACAGTCTTGCATTTAGGAGCCATTTTATAGGCATTTTACAAATGAATAGAAAGATGAGATTAAATGATAATATCAATTTTGTATGGCAAATAGCCTGCATAATTCAGATGGAATTACACAGATGACACCAGAAAAACACTGAGTTGAAAATAAAACTGGCTATGCACTGCCTTAGTCTAAAACTTTTTTTTTTAATCCTTGTTTATCATGAAATATGAGTGTTCTCTTGCTCATTAATATTCATATCAATTTTTGTTTGTCCAAAGAAGAAATGGAAAGGTACTCTACCATCTGATGTCCTGTTTTATATTCTTTTGCCTTGTTTTAGTTTATTCATCAAACACTGCAAGTAACAGGCGGTGAACAGAGGTGAAACAGCTATGCCACGCATTTTCCTGTATTAGAGATGAACAATTATGTGATGGCAAGTATTGAAAAAACTTTAATGGAGTCATAATTTTGCCAAGAGACACACTAAATTATTTTGCTTGACGCGAATCAGCTCATCTCAGAAAGTCCAGCTTTCCAGGATTCCCACCTACTAAATAGAATTCTACTTTAGGTTCTCTCAAATGCCTTTTCTGGAGAATTAGAAATGAAAGAGGCCTGCTCACTGGTGATAACAAATTACAAGGTAGTATGAGATGACAGAAAAAAGAAAATAAAAATTGATCTTCAGTGAAATTCTGTAGTGGAATGAAACAGGTTTTTAAAATGACCAAATTGAAAATAAATGAACAAAATGTTCAAAGTTAAGCTGGTTTTCATTAAATAATAGCTCTAAGACATAAGTTGTTTTTTTGTTTGTTTTTTTTTTTTCTTTATCTATAGCATGTTTTACGTCTTTAAGGAAGAGGTTTCAGCAATAAAGTTTTTTTTTGTAATAAATTTGTGAGTTACGTGTTTCAGCTCTGAAAGACTGACCCCATCTTTCCAGGATTATATCCTCTTTGATTGGAACCATTCCATCTTTTCTTAGTCATGTAAGATCTCGAGTAGGGGACTGATTTATTCAACATTTCAGTGCAATTAGGAGGATGCAGTAGCCCTCTGCTGGAAATCAGTGAAATTAGATGAAACTAGACCTCATGTATATTCATATATAACCATCTATGTCAATATATAAACAGACTTGTACTTGTTCCATTGAACTGTTCTCAATTTCTGACAATCAAGTCCATCCTAGGTCCAAAAAGTCTTTAAAAATAAAAGTTCAGTATCATCTGAATCTCATGAAAATAAATTTACTTTTCTATGGAGTAACTGGAAAAAAAAAAGGGTCAACACTGCCTTGAGACCTCTACTACACATGCAGCAATAACGTAGCTCTAATGAATAGTATAGTGCATATATGTAAAAAATTTAAATTATCTTTTCAAAATACTTTTTTTTTTTTTTTCTACTACTGAAAAAAACCTACAAAACCATTATATAAGTGATTTAGAGAGAGTCCTGGGTTTTATTCTGTTACATTAGGGAAATGTACTTATATTAAAGACATCTCTGAACTTTTTATCTGGCTTGAGTACAAAAAGGCCATTGCCCTAATGTCAAGTAATATACCACAAATTAAAATACTAAACTCATAGCAGAAATTACAAATGGGGAATTGCTCTTGCTCTGTGTAGGAGCAGGTTCAGAGTTACTCAGTGAATACATTGACTTTTTACAGTTTATTCATGTTAATAGTCTCAGTTATGCATTTTTTTGTAACACAAGCGTTCTTGTAGTGGTTTAAGCCTTAAATCATGCAATTTGCTCACTCACTCCCCCCTTTTTCTTCCCCCCAGCTCCTGGAGGGATGGGGAGGAGAATCGAAAGAATGCAGCTCCCACGGATTGAGATAAGAACAGTCCAGTACCTAAGGTATAACACAAATCACTGCTGCTACCACCAATAACAATAATGACAAGAGAAATACAAGGAAAGAGAATACAACTGCTCACCACCCAATACCAAGCCGGACCCAGCTGCAAACTGAACTCTTCCGGGTTCCTGCCCCCAGTTTTTGCATCCTCAGCATGACGTGCTGTGGTATGGAGTACCACTTTGGTCAGTTTGGGTCAGGTGTCCTGTCTCTGCTTCCTCTCAGTTTCCCTCCTCCCTGGCAGAACCAGACTTAGAAAGTCCTTGGTAAAACCAAACATTCTAAGCCGTAACTATAAAAACATCGGTGTTATCAGTGCTGTTCCCAGGCTGAAAGTCGAAGACACAGCGCTGCACCAGCTACTAGAAGGAGAAAAATGACTGCTACAGCTGAACCCAGGACAGTTCTTCACATCATGAGAAGCTAAAAATCTCTTGATTTGCTAAACATTCTCAATTCATCAAATAATATTGCTCTATTAAAGAGAAATCATTCGCAATTGACTGTGTACAATACATGAATAAGCTGCTGTTCCCTAATCAATACTCCAGAATGTTCCAAGTGATGTATGAAAACTCAACAGAAAAAAAGTGGAATTTTATTTGAACTGATTATAATAAATATGCTCTTTCAATGATACAGGGATATAAAAACATGTCTGTCTGAACTATGAAAAAGGTATGTCTTTCTCCTAATGAAGTAGAATTTAGTTTTTCTGGTATGAAAGTTGATGCTTCTAGAGTTAGTTTCACCTGAAAGCTGTAAGTGATCTGCCATAAGCACTTGCTAGAATAAAAGGGCAGCTTATACCCAACCTAAGATCTTTTTCAGAATCTTTATTAGGAAATATAAATATCCACACTGCCATATGATTTAAGAAGACAACTGCACAATTTTACAATTAGTAATTTACCTAAACATCTTTGCATATTTTGGAATTAAATCCTCTCTTGACAGATATAGACTAACGTAAAGTTCACAATAATTTCTAACTTTTGAACAGATCATATCCAGAAAAAATCATATTAGAATTTTTAAATGAGTTGGTAGCATAAGAAACATAAGGCAGAAAAAATAGAAAAAACATATTGTGTCTCCCTTCATATGATATATAAACAGGCATACACTGTGAAATAATCAAATACTGCAGAGCTAGACAGACAAACAAGGTAAATATAAAGTAAATTTTACAAGATTAATGGTAGCACCATTGCTGCAGAAAGCACAGTGAAAAATACAGAAAGCTTTAAAAAGTCAGTGGGAATGAATTGAAATACCAATAGAATGCCAAATCCTAAAGTTAAATTCTGTAAATTTTATCTTAAAGTACCTTCACATTAATTTATAAGTGATATAGCTTATTAGGGGACAATAATAAGGAATGTTAAGAAAGCATAGTAAATAAAACAAAAAACACCATGTACGATTAGCCCCAGGTTTTAGTGTGATCTATTTGAAGTTTTACTAACATCTTTAGGTTGGCTGGAAGGTCCCTGGAAAACTTCTCTTTATTTGCCAGAGACAAAAAAGTTTATGCATACTTATTTCACACTAACTTAACACTTAGAAATTGTTCTAGAAATTGCTACTGAGGTCATCCGGCCATTCCAGGGAGATGTAATCACACATTTCCTGAGCCTGAGCATGTAAGAGAGTCTAATCCTACTTAAGAACTCCAATTGTTATTCATATATTCATTGTGTTGTACTTGTTCATTTCTGTCAGCTGTTGACTTTAAGATTGTATTGGTTTGTTTGTCATTAAAAATGTTATCTTTCCAATCAATAATAAATATCATCTGGGAAAAGAAACAAAATAAAAGAACAAACAGAGAGACCAGAACTTGCTGTCTAGAGAAATATGCATCTCTGTTAAAAAAAAAAAAATATTGCAAATAGAAACATTCACGCTTCCTTTAATATTACCTGCAGCCAGCATCAAGTAATTTTGGACTATTTATTTTCCTAATTCTTGGTTTCCTAGATGAAGCTTTTTACAAGTCTACTTCTAAAGGCACAATGGTCCTAACAGCTTCTGAAATGTTAGCTCTTCTGCAGAGCTTAGAGAGAGATTTAATGCTGCAAATCAAGAATGTGAAGTTGATGTGAAAGAAACATTCTAGATTTTTCACATATTTTAAATTAAAAAAATCTATAGATCAGAACAGGAAGAAAAACTAGTGCAGTGTCTGCAAACAGCTTTCTAAAATATATCTCCTTGAAGAGTAGTAATTTTGGAAATAAATATCCAAGACATACAATTATTATTCATTATTTAATTTTGCTTTGTTCTTAGAGAGCATAGTTTAGTCATTCTCTTTTTTCTCATTGCTATAGCCTGAGCTATTCTTACACTGTTGAATATTTACTCATGCTCCTTCCAATAAATGACTTATGGGGGCTTTTGCTTACCAGTATAAGAGTTTCAACTCTAACCTAGCCTATTAATACATTTACAATGAATAAGTTTTTTCCTAAGTGCTAATGCTTTGTGTGTCAGCATGCTTTTCTCTCTGTGGCTGACCCACAAAGCTTTAAGTCTGCTTCTCTTCCATCTGTCTACTCAAGTTTTATCATAGCAGAAGAGAGATGCAACTGTGGAACAGGCTTTTATTCCAACATTTAACTCTCCAGTAAGTCATACCAAGCCTGAGACTTTGACCACAGGATTTGGAAATTATTTAAATGCACATGTTGTTGAGTCTGTTCTCTGACCTGAATTTAGTTTTATTTTAGTTATCAACATAGGCTATAATCACAGTTTAGAGCTTACCAAAGAACAATTTTGGACCTTATGACAATATATTGTACTTATGACAATAATATAAGTCTGGGGTACATTTTCATTTTCAGAAACAGCATCAGAGATGAATCTATGATATACCACAGTAAAAATTGCTATTAAAAAAAAAACCACACAAGAACTTATGAGACTTCCAAACATAATGGAAATAAGGAATAAACTGAAAGCTTTAGCTTCTCGCGTCTGCCAGGAAGGCTGTGTTGAAGCTGAAGACTTTTAAAAATTACTGGGAATGTTGCTATGGAATGATTGTCCTCAGAACCAGAGCACAAAATGCATATCAAATTCAGGGGAGGTTGTTAAGGTGAAAGCAATACAATATTTTCCTCACTCATTTTTCTCAAGATGAATATCATTCTTTAATAATTGAATTCCTCTTGCATTCTGGTATGTTTCTCACAATCCTGCATCTTCCTCTATTCCATTCTATTTAAAGAACATCCATATGGTCCTTTAAATTTTTATGGGGAAAAGTAATCATTAGTTGAATTAAAGTAGTTTTATATAACTGTCCAGGATGAGATGAGATTAAAGGCTAGAAAGTTCTTAAAGCAATCACTGTGGTTACTGGAGTCTCAGCAGGCACTGACATTTTATACAAACTTGAGAAAAGCTGCTTCCTTTTATTTTCCTTCAAAAGGCTTAAAATTTTGCTGCTTGTTAGGGTTTTGTGTTTTTTTGTTGTTGTTGTTTGTTTTGGGGGTTTTTTGGGGTTTTTTTGTATTTTTTTTGTTTTTTTTTTTTTTTTTGCTAAAATATGAAAGAACTTTGCGTTGCTTTACTTACTTTTTAGGTCTTTTACATATTTAGAAAATTTTTACTGTGTGGCTGACCTCACCTGGACCTCTTTCCCAAACCTCATTCTACTTACTAATTAGTTTTAACGCCAGAAATCTAGTTTTTTGGGTTATTATGTTAGTCAGGTATAGCAAGTTGTATAACAAGGTACATTTATAAAATCTGAAGATGATCATAGCAGATGCTTTTTGCTGCCAGGTGTCAAATTTATTCCTGCCAGTGTGCAGCCAATACTTTCTTAGAAGTAAAATTAATCCTCTCTTGAGTTAGTAAAGAAGAATTAGAACACTGCTACCCATACCTACAAAATATTTTCCCAAAAGTTTCCCTTTCTTTGATTCTTTCTTTCACAGTTGTTTTGTTAGTCAAATTGCTTCATAATTTGACTTCTTTTTTTAAGGTACATGCTAATTAGTATTTACTTATAATACTTTGTCTTAGCTGCCTCTAGACCCTATAAAAAGTTGTTCTAACTGTTAAGTGATTTTCGATGTTTGTGGAGGGTCAATAATTTTCTAGACAATGTGGTACAAGGTTGTAAGGAGAGCTGTATACAAGCTTCTAATTCAAAGATAACTACATGATCTTCATAGGCTAATGTAACCTTTATAATAATCATCATTGCTGATATGTCCACTTACTAATCCTTCGTTTGCTGCAAAATCAGCTTGTGTCCAAGTTTTTTTTTTTCCTGTCCTATATTCAGCTTTTTATTTAAAAAAAAAAATATATAAAAAAAAATTGGTTAAGACTGCACTTTCCTGTGACATTTTATTTATAGTGTCATACTTAGCTACTTAGCTGCTACACAAAAAAAACGAGAATACTCCTGTCTGCTGCACAGTACAGGTCAATTCCCCTTTTCTATTGGATATCAGGTTTAAAGTAGATCTGAAGTAAGTATTGCTAATTTGTGTCGAGCTTTGTAAAATGAATGATTCCCAAAAGTAGACTGAATGATTTCTTTGAAGTTCTCTTTGAGTTTTTCCTCATTTTAAGAAAGTAATCAAAATTTTAGCACTGGGAAAAATGTTTTATAAAATCAACTTTTTAAACAGAAATATTCTCTGATTTAGCATTTTAATTATTAACAAAAAAAAAAAAAAGAAATGTTTTCCTTTCTAATATACTATGTAAACTTGAAATAAATCTCCTAGGCTAGAGAGCCAAGGCATTCAGAAGTAACAAGAAAAGGAAGTGAAAACAAATATATGAATGTTAGTGAATTCTTGTCAGGGCAAGCAATCATGAAATGGGTGGAGAAGGAAAAAGCAAATAGAAAAACTGAAAAAACAGAGTAAATGATAATGCAGACAAAATGTCAATGCAGAGATTTGTGATGCAGAGTTTTTGACAAACAAAGACCCCAAAAAGAATAAAAAAACCAAACAGGAAGTCAGAGAGAACATGGGCTAGAATCATGGAATGGTTTGGGTTGGAATGGACCTTTAAAGACTATCTAGTCCAATCCTCCTGCTATGATCAGCGACATCTTCAAGTCGATCAGGCTGCTCAGAACCCGATCCAGCTTGCTTTTGACTGTTTCCAGGGATGGGTGTCCTGGGTTCGGCAGTAGCAGTCATTTTTCTCCTTCTTGGTAGCCGGTGTGGAGCTGTGTTGTTTTTTTTT